>VWZV01013053.1:20244-34196 GCA_013397155.1 Irena cyanogastra | reverse complement strand
TAGCAGAGGTTAATTCAGAATGGTATGCTTTGCTTGCATCTGTTTGATTGTCCTTCATGTCCTACATAGAGATGTAGTTCTCTATGCTGTTACCTAGGTGCAATTCAGGAGGCTAGGGAACATTCACATACCTGTTCTACTCACTAGTGTGCACTGTGATACGTCATTCAGAGCTTTACCACTCTGGCTGTGAGAATTTCTACGAGCTCTGACAATGTTTTTGAACTACATACAGCTTAAATCAGGGCTTGCCTTCCTACCCATATCAAATAAATCTGAAGTGGTCAGTGACAAAATACAAAGTTTTCTTCAGAGTTTTCGTAAATAATGTGAGCTTGTTAAACTTAATGTGTGCAATCATAGATTAAAACTCATTAACTTCCACTTACACCTAGTAGCTGCCATTTGCAGCCAATTCCATGTAGTGAAAATAATTTCTTGCAATCTTTGTATCTTCAGAAACTCTTATCATAGAATTCGTAAGGACATTACACCTCCATGTGTATTCTGCACTACAAGGTACATGCTAGGAAAAAAGGCTCATAATTATTATTTGATTTGGGATGTAATTGATAAATTCTGTGAAAACAGTTTATCTAATTCAAGTGCTTTGTATGAGTCAATTTCTTATGGTTTTGTGTCTGAGAAGTTTCTGTCTGGATAGAGAAATGATTAATTTTCAGTTGTCAATAGCATGTCAGAATGTGTGAGAAAGCGTTGGTCAGTATGGCTTACAAAATGTAGCAAGTCAGATAAAAAAATATTACATGGTTTTATGGATGATTCCTTAAACTTCTGCTTTTGATGTATTGATTTTTCAGGTAAACAGAAAAGAAAGTGATCAATATACTTTTGTGCAAGTGTAAGAGCTGTAAGAGCCTTGACGTTGTTGGTTAATAGAAATACATAATTTAGATACATAAACCAGAAGTTATTGTTGTTTGTGATACTTTTCATGTACAGGTAAACTCTAAAAGTGTGCTATTATAGTAACATTTTTCTTCAATATTTTTCCAAAGTTCTTTGATGTAATCTCAACCACTGAGAAACCATTGGCTGAGCAAGACTGGTATCATGGTGCAATTCCAAGAATAGAAGCCCAGGAGCTGTTAAAACAGCAAGGAGACTTCTTGGTGCGAGAGAGCCACGGGAAACCTGGTGAATATGTCCTTTCTGTGTTTTCAGATGGACAACGGAGACACTTTATCATACAATACGCTGATGTACGTCTCTGATATAGTACTGAATATTCAATTTAGGATCTACGTAGTTTACTGTAGCAAATGGATTTAGCCTTTATGTGCACGTATGAAAGCTGTTGGAAATATTTCCATCAGTGCTGGAATCAGGGGTAAAGGTCATTTGGGAAACTAAGTAAAAGTATGAAGTATCAGGTTATTCAGTATCTTATGTTTTTTACTGAAAAGTCAAGATATTTCTGTAAATGTTTTGAAATCTGGAAATGGTTACCCTTTATTTATGCATGTACATTTGGTTACTGGTTACTTGGTTACCCATTTTCATAGTTGGTGCAAATTAGGCTACTTCTAGTTCAGATGGTAAAGATCCCACTGCATCTTCCTGTAAAATGCAAACAGCCATGCAGAAGAAAAGAATCTGTGTTGGTTTTTATACATAGGGCAATTGAAGTCCCATATGAATATGTTGCACTTGAGATGCTTATTTTCTTTTTAGTCCTGTGGTTATTGTTTTGTTCAGTATAACACAAACACTTTTGGATGTCACACAGTGTGTATGCTTCTAAGGACCAGAACTGACCCCCTTGTTCCTCTGAGGAAAAATTGATGGCTTAATGAACAATATATTAATTATTATCCACCTTTATACAGTGTATTTCTTTTTATTCTTCTTAATGCATTGCTTGGTTTTTTTAATGTATGTATTTTTCTTTTTACCTTGCAGAATTTTAAACTTATTCAAAATGTGACAGTTCCCATAACATTGCTAGCAATTTTTCTTGAAGTATGAAATTGCAGCAAATTGTTCTCAGTTTTGATTCAGTAGTGCTTTCTCTTCAGTCTCTTGTAATAAAGTTTCCCACATACAGAAAAATTCACAAATTTAATTGCATGATGATATTACATTGAGGGAATTTCATTGTCTGAATCCCCAGTTGATGTAGTATGCCTGGGGTAACTCAATATTTTGTGTACCTGGTTTATTTTCTTTTAATGAGAAACAGTGATATTTTTCAAACTTCAGAAAGGTTGAAATGCTTCTCTAGGATTAATGGTTATAGACACTTGTCATACTGGAGAGTGTTCATTAGTTCTTACCTAGACTTTTCCTTGTAGAAGTGAACACATAGTCAGTGTTAATTTATTTTGATTGTATGACCTTAAATTATTTTGATGTGACAGAGTGCTAACTGAGAAAATGAAAGCAGTAAAATTACCTATACCTAGAGTCTTAAGAAGATGCTTGGTGCTCCCTGATCTGACCTAGAAGAAATAAATGCACGTTATATACATGGTCTAACTGAAATAATTTTGTGCAAATCATTGCATGTGGCAAGTAGATCTTGAAAAAGATAGATTGAACTTTCAAGTCCAAGTTCTAAGTATTACTTTGGGCCCGCCTGTAAGTTGGCTCTTCTTTTGTGTGTGTATCTGTGGGGGCATTTCCACCAAAGCAAAACAAAACAAGCTCTGTTTCTCTCCATAGTTTTGTACTTTCTCTTAGCAGTTGAATTTGAAATGTAAGACTGATACTGTTTAATGTTGCTTAGCTTGGACAGTCCCACCATTGTGAGGTCAAGATATTTATCTGCTTCTACATTAACTAATAGAGCATTATGTTCATCTGCTCTTGAAATTAATTTATGGTAGATTTTCTTGTCAATCATGGAACTTTTTTTTCTTAAAGAACACTTTTTTTTCTTAAAGATGTTCAGTACTCTGTATGCATTCCTATGGGGTGAATTTTCTGAGAAGGAGGAAAAGCTTATTAAGCTCTAGAAAATATGTGTTGAGAGTGTTAGGGTCATATAGTGAGGGATTTATTCATGAACATTTTTGTAGGCAAGTTTAAGGAGAGTTTAGTACAAATTATTTGTTTGCTTTTTTGTTTACATTGGTATGAACAATGTGGAATTGGGTCTCTGACTGGTCAAACCACACTCTTGGATCATTGACAACTTTCCATATTTTCATCTGACTCAAGTACTGAAGATTAGAGTAGGACATCTGTTTTAGCAGCAGTCCTTTAGTTGTATAAGTGTTCTGTCTCTGGCTTTACCATTATTTTAAAGGCAAATCTTGATACAACTATGTGTGTGATAAATTAATTCATCATTCAGCTTTAAGCATTAAAATTTCACTGCTGTCATTCAAGGCTACCATTGTTTTCACTTCTGCTTATTTGAGGCTGTGTCATTTTAAAATTTTTGTGTGTTAGTGATCTTCATAAGGGTCAGCATTGGGTGTAAATACACAGATGAAAGGACACTGGCTGCTCTGAAGGTTTTATATAAATGGCAGCAGGTGGGCACGTGGCTAGGTCTGGAATGAGGAAATAATAGGCAGTAGTGGTGGTTGTGCTGAGGAGACTCTTAGGACAGCAGGTTATTTGGATCATCAGCACAGAAGTATGAAGCAGCTTGTTTGAAAGGAATGGGAACTAGTGTTAATGGTCAATCAAAGCTGAGTCGCTATTTAATAAAGAACAAAACGTTCAGACTATGGAAACACTTTTATGATAGAGATCTGTGGATGTTAAGAACAGCTGACATGACCCAGCTGTCTTTACCAACAGCAGTGACGTGTTTCGGAAGTTAATGCTTTAACCCTTAAGGAAAACAATGAACTTAGAATTCACTGTGCAAGGAATTCTGCCCTGCGGGCTAGCAAGAATGCACCAGTGGTACCAGTGGTAGAGGTGTTCATTGCCCATCTGTGGAATGAACTGGAGTCACCATCTGTGCTCCGAGTTTTTTTAATTGCAGTACTTGTTCATTGTTGCGTTATCAGGCTGGCTTATGGCAGCTACTGCCTTGTGGGAAAAGCTCTCTAACTGTAGATGCTGGGTCTTAGGAAAGCAGGAGACTTTAGTATTTCACAGTCAGCTGCAGGGTCCTGCCCAACTTCTCTTTGAAGCCTCTATATGACCTGCCTTTGTCTCTAGCTCGTTTAGACTCTCCTAATAAATACTCTTTATTAAAGATCAAGCACGCATTCTATACTCTATGCCAGGGATTTACTAATTTTAGGAGACAATAAATGAAGGCACATGTGATTAGGACAGTATTGTGTATCTACTGTTTATTTTATCTCTTGTTGTATTTTACCATATAGATTTTTTAGTTTGCTTGCTGTAATTTTTAGAAATAATTCAAAGTTGATGTTGTTTTTTCTGGTTTAGAATATTTTTATTTCACTCTATAATAGTTTTGATTTTAACTGGCCTGTTGATTTAAATTAAGAGTTTAAATAGTTATTTGACCATATTACCTTAAATGACTGGTGCAGTAATTTTGCATTTATTAATTTATCCTTTTCATAACTAAGTTAATATAAATGCTATTCAGTAGGTCAGAAAAGGAATCTTAAATAACTCTATAAAAGTGTACATTTTTTTTTGTGTTGTTACTAGTGAAGGAAGTTTGGTTAAGCACTTTAGCAGTTTCTTGTTCAAACTATTGCTTATAGAGAAATAAATTTTTCCTTTTGCCTCCATACAGAATCAATATCGTTTTGAGGGAACTGGGTTTCCAACTATTCCTCAGCTCATAGAACATCATTACACAACAAAGCAAGTTATTACAAAGAAGTCGGGTGTTGTTCTGCTTAATCCCGTTGTTAAGGTAATACATACGTTCCAGAACCTTTATTTAACTGACAATAATTTTGGGGGGGATTCTGTTATTATTTAAATATGATCCTATGGAACTTCTCAGAAGATTTTAAATTTTTGTTCATTTTGTAACTCTGTTCCTGATCTCTTTCAAACTTCTCACCTCTGTGCAGTACATTCACTTAAAACAACTCACCATCCTGATTCTTAGTATGAATTTGTGCTATTTTGAAGGGATGGCATTCCACTTCTTACCAAGTATCTTTGTACTTTTCTTTTTGGTTTCACATTTGGATTTCCCTACTAGTTAATTCAAAGTGGTAGTTCATTGCCCTTCCTTCAATAAAGGAAAGAAGGTATTTTATATAAAGGAGAATTTCCCATGAAATTTGGAAGACTTATGGCAATTCCATTTTGTCCCTATTTTATATCACAAAAAGAAGCTAGACACAAGAAAAGGTACTGATATTCCAGCATCAATGAAAATTTAAAACAAAAATTCCCTTTTTATCAGGAAGCTATTGCAGAAAGTCTTTCAGGATGGAAATAAAAAGGGCTAAGTATTAAACTGTATCAGTGTTTTAAGAGTCTCCTTGACTTCTTCCAGCAGAAGTATCTGTCTAGTTGGTATTTCATTCATAAGCCAACTGCATTTGTATCTTTGCATCTTAACTTTGCATCTTAACATGGGTGAGCCCATATATATTTTTATATATTTCTTTTTCAAGGCCTGTGTTCAACAAAATTTTAGGAAATATGACAATTTATATTTCACCATTAGTTACCTACTCCAGGGTCCTAGTTCTTTCCTGCTAATAATCCTAAGAAAGTCAAGCATATTATTTTTCTCAAAATTTCACTTAGTCTGCACTTAACTAGTCTATATGATTTTAAAATTTTAAGAATGGTACATTGGAAATACACATTTTATGTTAATATCTTGCTGATTACCAAGCTGATGCTTCATTGGACAAAAGTTACTGCTTACATTCATTGTAGATCACATGACAAAGCATAGGACATTAATTTTGATGTGTGAATAATTATTTTTGATATAAATGGTTTAAGCTACAAATAAGGGGTAATCAAGCTCAAAAATAAATATTTTTAAGTCTGTTTGCAAATTTTCTGTCTTTAATACCGTGATTGTTTTAATTGTGTAATGCTTTTTCTGTTTCCTGATTGTACGTACTGTGAGAGCAGCCCTGTTTTAGCAAATGTAAAACGATAGTATAGAATATTATCACATAATCTTAATTATTATCACACAATCTTAGTTTAATCTTAGTTAAACTGGAACACCTAATCTGTAAAGCAGCATTCATTCTTCATTCTTTGTTGCTTACTTTGAAAAGAGAGAATTTCTTATTCTTGCCTTCTTTGTTTCATTTCGTATCTTTTTTTCATAGAGTTAAGTTTTAATTTAACCGTAGGCTTGTGTAACTATAGCCGAATAGTTTTTCTAGTACCTGTCCTGTAGAAGAACACACTCCCAAATGGCATTCCTGATCCTTTCACCATTACCGCTGCGGTGGCAGCAGCGAATTCCCCCCAGGCAGCTCCGACCGTTCTCCTCCCAAGCCGAGAGGGCGAGAGGGAGCTCGCAGCTGCCCCAGCCCTCTTTATTTCCAGCTCAGTTCTCACGGTATCTCTGCCCCTCCGAGGGAAACCCTCGGATAAGAGAGTAGCCAGCCACACCTTTCCCGGGGCAACTTCTTTTTTCACTGTTAAGTAGCCGGTCGTTATTGTCACTTAGCGACAAAAAGGGAGGTAATTCCCTAAGAGAAAGAAAAGGAAAAACCCTAACCTCCAACGGGACTTTTGTTTTTCCTCTATTCCGGGGGGAAATGAAGTGGGTCCACTCCTCTCTGGGTTTGTTGACTTGAGTTGGCATCAATAAACTTAGTATTAACTAAAACTTAGTGGAAATAATAGTGTTTCCTCTAGGATTGTGCTACTTGGGAGTTGATCTGAGCTGCAGTGCACGACTATTTCAGCTGCTCACGTTTACAAAAATTGTGCGAGTAATCGGTATCTATCCATAAAATCCACAGGCTGCATCTGGTTTTTTATATGAATTAGCTTGCCCTGGTATGCATCAGTCTTAATATTTAAGAGTACTTCCTTTAGGGTTTAGTAAACCTTTCTACTTCCATTCTGATATGTTATGTGAAGTAATAGAAAAGGTGACTGTTAGAACTAAGAAAAGTATTGAGTGACAGGAAACTGATTGTATAGGTTTTTTAAAATATACATATCACAATTGCATGTAAGCTTTCATGAATTTATGAAATAGGATGTCAGTTTCTATAGCTACTCGTACTTGCTATAAACTAAAACCAATGTATAGTATACTTAATGCTTCCTGCAAAAAAAAACCAAAACAGTTTGAGCCAAATAAGGCAGTGTTGAAAAGAGTGTTAGCTACATGATTTGAATTTCTTTAGAGCAGCTGTTCTCAAAAATATTTGAATTGTTTTGGTTTGAGCTATAATTTTGTGGTGGTTTTGGTTCTCTCATCTGATAAAATCTGTTTGCTGTATTCTGAAGAAGTACTTCAGAGTGAAGCAAAAGAGTGTGGTGAGCTTTCCTTTTTAATTTGTATGGAGCTCTGGCTTTCATATGGGAAAGTGGAGACATTTTAAGTCATTTTCAGAAGTAGCATATGCACTCTGACACCTAGTGTTGGGGGTAATTTATGCATCATGTGCTATTACTAAGATGTCTTTAATAATTTCCTTTAAGTTCATTTGGCATCTGGAAAGACTTTTTGCTTTGTTCACATTATAGCTGCAGAGCAGTCATTGTCATTTCATGTAATCTTTAATCTGCTTATGCAAATTGCTGTCTCTGTAATAACCTATTTAGAAATTGAAAGTTAAATATGTCAAACTTCACAGAAAAAAAAAGTTATGCTTTTTAGTTTGCTTTTGCTTTCCTTCCTTCCCACAGTCATTCATCCTCCTTTACTATATTAGTAAAATTAGCGTTCACCTTCTGTGATGCTGCCCTTGAAAGGAACAAGCTTAATTGTGTCACAAAAGGCCTGTCCCATGTCCCATTTCATGTAGACTGAATTGCCTGCTTGGAATTGTAATGATTCTGTAATAATAGAATTTAAATTAGAAAAACTGATGGCATTAAAAAGATATCTGCAAGTAACTTCTTTAATGGAAAAGTGTCTCATATTTATTTATTACCTTCTCAAAAAAAATGTGCATTATGTTCTTCAGGTTGTTCTTGATGGATTAATACACAAAGCGCCTGAGTAACTCAGAGCACACCCAAGGACTTTATTAATAAAAATGCTGTTTTAATAATATTGGATGTATTTCAACCTTCTAACATCTTTGACCTCCTGTTTTGGAGGTTTTCAGATTTCTTGAAATACAGGGGTTTTTTACATTTTTACAGATTACAAAACCTGTATTGAGTTGTGAATGTGCTTCAGTTTGACTTCTAGAAAAGAGAATCATCAAAGAAATAAGGAATACCATTTTTATTAAGTGTACCTGAATTAAAGTTTTCACTTGGATCATAAATACACCTTTGAAGCAAGTCTGCCCAGGATGCATAGCTGCTCATGGGAGAGTGTTCAGTTTTCAGAACCAGGAAAGATCTAGCCTGAAATTATGCTTTTCCCCCAAAGACATGTTTCAGATTGATTCTGGAGGTCTGCTACTACTTCACTGTTGCTGAAATAGTCATGCTATATGAATGCTCTGTAGTTAATTCAAATTCTGAGCTTATGGAAAAAAATTAACTGCTGCTTTGTCAGATGAGTTAAGCCATGTGTTTGTTACTAGTAACTGTAATTTAAAAATTCTGGATCTATTTTTGTGTGACAAAGAACCCTGTGATATGGTCTGATAAGTTTTGTGTACATAGGAAAATGATGGATCATAAATGATGAGATGAAAGAAAAGTGCTGAAAGAAAAAAAACCCAGGTATTTCTTAGTAGTGTTTCTAGTACTGATAAATAAGTTTGCAAATGACGTGAGAATTCTCTGTGGATCTGATGCTGTCTTGCAAGGTATGAATATATTGATGAGTCAGACATGGAAAGAAATTCTGAAGAGCTATAAATGAAAGTTAGAAAGATTTTCTTCATGAAAATCCATTAGTAAAAATCTGACATTACACTAATTTTTTGCTGGTGGGGTTTGTTTTATTTTAGCAAAGCAAGCTGAGGTTCACTGTTGCAGATAACACATGTGCTTGGAGTACAGGTAGTGTGAGCCCCTCAGGCCAGCAAAGCACACGAGGAGGAATTGGAGGAGGCTGCTGAACAGTCTCACTTTCAGGGAAGCGCTCTTATGCCTGCTGGGAGACACTGGATAGAAACAAGGAGATTTAAAAAGGCCAAGTTCATTACAAAGTAATGCTGTCACACCGTTATAGATGCTCATCTCATGGTTGGAGACAATTAAGGTGCTGCAGAGGGAAGCAGTGGTAGTAATGGTGCTGCCTGTGGGTCAGATCATCTTGAGTCTGTTCGACCTGAGGACAACTCTTGAGGAGCAGAAATCTGAAAGACAGAAGCAGCCTATAGCAGGGAGTGATGCAGTTATTGCAGCTGTACCTTGGCTAGATTTGTCACTCCAAAGAGGATTCCTGTGGCACCCTGGATTACCTATGTGATACCCACCAATTTGGCCAGGCATTCTGTAGGAATGCCAAGAAGCACCTGGTGGTAGTGATCTTTGGGTGTTGGTTTTTGGCCTAAAGCTGTAATTCTCATGGGTGTGGTTAAAGTCTAATTCATGCATTTTTAAGTGTCAAAATATATCTTTAGTTTTCTTTAAGGAAATTGATCACCATTAAAAGTGGGTGTTTATAGAATGCAAAAGGCATACTTACAGGAAATGAATGTATTTATTGAATATGCACAAAATTAATCAATAGCCTGCAGCTATTGACATTTTAGAGCGAAGTTTCGTATCTTAATATTAGAGGTGCATTTCTGTTACATTCTTATTTCTTCAGAATTTGGAGAAGTGTCGCAGGATTTGCTTTTAACATTTTTAAGCAGAGATTATTGCAGTATTTCTGTCAGGTAACAAAAGGAATGCATCATCCTTAATGGTGGCCTGTACTTGTCAAGGCATGTCATCCTGTAGAGAAAAGGGAAGAAAGAGAGTAATTTGCTCTTTGTGCTAACAAAGTGCTGAACCAAATTTATGTATAGTTTCAGGTATATTGACTACTTTCAAAATTGAAAAGATTTATTTTCTTGAAAAATCTCATTAAAATGTGTTGTAATAATGGAGGCAGATCAGGCTACCTGAACAGAGAGTAACAAGGATTGTTTTATATTCAGTGATCAAAGTTTTCTGTAGTTTTTTTTTTTAGAGGCCGTGGCAATAAACATCTGCTCTGTTGAGTGTTTCTGGTTCAGTCTTGTTTTTCTGGTATTTATTTCCATGATCAGGTTTAGATTAAAGTTGAAAGATAACACTCCTAAAGGGTATAAGCACTATGCTCAAACCTAGGAAAAAAAAGTATTTTATCAAGTATATGAATTTTATTTTAACAAACACAATGTAATTTTTGACCAATCTCATAAAGAAAAATCTCTGTCCCTGAAATTTTAAATGAAACCTTGGCGATGTGTGCATTCCTAGTTTCTCTACCACTTTCATATAAAAAAATTACAGAAAGCCATATGGCTGTGTGGAGTGCAGATTGAACAAAATTAGTTACCTCAAATACAACTGAAACAGTAGGAAATAGAAAAAAACCCTAAAATTTATGAAGCAAGAGATGGAAGCGAGCCATTCATTCTTATTTTTAAAAAAGTGTGTTGTTAGGAAGGGGTAAAAATTATTAAATGAAAGATTCTAGAGAAATCTTTTTGATAACTGGTAGCTAAGAGAATAAACTACATCATTTAAAGTATCCTTCATCAAAGATTGTTTAGATTTACTAGATTTGTTGCTGGTAATTTGTATATACATGTGAAAATCAAAGGATTGATTGTATTCTGTAATAGTCTGGGTGTAAAGTGTGCCTTATGGAGCACTTGTAAAAACTGGTGCTTTGTACTTTGGCTTTTCATTGTCTTTATCAGAAGCTTTATAACCAGATGTTAATAAAGCACAGTGAAAAATTGTACTAGAATTGTGTATAATTGCAGCAGCTTTTCTGCTGAACTAACATACTTAAAGGTTTTTTTGTGGATTCTGGCTTCTTCCTCATTTTTGGAATTCAGACACTCCCTAATAATTATTTTCTAAGATTGCGAGTTGTAAACTTCTTGTAGTCCTATAAATATATTCTTCTTCCTGTTTTCACTAGTGCAGTCAGGATAACTTTAATGCAAATAATGCTTTGACTTTTCAGTATTTTCATAGTTTGAGGCTGACAAGCACATAACCTTCCTTGAACGTGGGGTCTCATGGGTCAAAAAACACAGTGTAGGTTAAGAATAGGAATGACTGTCTGTGCTCTTAAATTCCTTTGTAAAGTTACATTTGTGCACAGTGGGGTATTGTGAAGTTGCTTGTGGTTGCTTAAGTATTTTGGCCTCCACCAGTTTAAGTGGAACAAAATGTTAAAAAGGAATGAAATGGCATTTCAGCTGTGGAGGAGTAAAGGATACATACAAAAGGGTACAAGGTAAAAAAGGATGAAAAGGGTACATTTTTTCTTAAATCAGGCTAGCATATGTGATGTATGTAATAGTGTCTGAATTCTCAAGAAGATCTGTTCATTTAAGTGTTGATTAAGGAGGAATTCAGGGGTGAGAATAGGTAAAGCTTCAGGATTCCTTATTTGCAAGGTAAATACTGTACTTGGCCTACTAATGAGAGTAGTGCATGGATTATTTCATCATCAGGTCATAATGAAGTAAATGCTATTACCAATTCTGTCCTTTCGCTTGGATTTCTTCCTAATAGAGTTGCCAGTGATTTACATAATGTATTACTAAAATCAAGATCACCCCCAGAGGGTGTTGATCAGTGGTTCAAAGTCTAACTGAAGGCCAGTAACTCCTGGTGTACCCCCAGGATCAGTACTCTGTCCAGTCCTTCCTTCATCCACCTCTTCAATAACAATCTGGATGATGGAGCACGAGCAGTTTTACTGATGAGACCCGTCTTTGAGGCAGGGCTGATACACCAGAGGGACCTGGACAGGCTGGAGATAGGGTTGGACAGGACCGTCATGCAGATCAACAAGGGGAAAAGGAAAGTTAGGTAGCTAGGGGAGCAGAGCTCCAGGCACCATGACATGCTTTCCCTCCAGACATCTTCCCCTTTCCTCCTTTTGATGCAGCTTCATATGCTGAGCATGATGCTGTATGGTTTGGGATATCCCTCTGGTCTATTTGGTGCCAGTTGTCGTAACTTTGTCCCCTCCCAGCTACTTGTACAGTGGTTAATTCCTCAAAACATTCATGTTCACTGTTTACATTTCATGTTTGATTTTAGAGAAGAACGTGCACACATGCATGCCATAAAGATTGTTTCATGTGTAATCATCTTTGTCAAGAGAATAATTTAATGCTTGAAACCAAAATATAACCCCATACTATCTACTGTGAACAAAATTACCCCAGCCAGAGCCAGCACAGTAACAAAGCATAGAATGCTAGAGACCACACAGGAAAATTTTGTCACTAATACAGGAGAAAAAAGATTGCTGAAGGCAGCATTCAGAATATTACTAAAATAATGGTAGAATCTGCTAATGTCTAGCACAGCTGTTTGGTGTGTCTGCTGTTTCCCTTTGTGTGTCCTTCATTGATAAGCTTTTTCTTCTGCTGCTAAGAGATTTTCCAGTGCTTTTGCTATCTGAATAATGAGTTGGTGGTATGTGAGGAACTACCAATATCTTGTTAAAGAACTGTGTGCATCTAATGTAAAAAACCCAGCGCAGCATGCTCTTTTTAAACTCTTGGCATCTGTGTAATGTTGTATAACTTCAATATAAACAACATACATAATGTTGTATGATTCAAAACCAACATCTTGCTTGGAATGCAGGCTGAGCTCACTGGTACACTGAAATCTCTTAGGTTCAGGCTGCAGTTTCCTTTCTGTGCGGCTTTGCCTTTTTTCTGTGCTCTTACAGTCACTAATTAGCTAATACAGCAGATTATTTGAAATATTGACAGGTTATTTCTGTTCAAATTCAGTGGTTGTAGCATGTTATCTGAAGATTATGAAAGACAGTCCAAAATGAGCAGGTGTGGCTAGAAAAACATTGGATGAAGGATCTTGGGGTTTTGCTTTGAACAAAATAGTAATTTGGTGGAAGCTCTAATGTGGAACTGTAGCACTCTGAAAGGTATTGCATGCTGACCACTGTACCTTAGACATTATTTTTGAGGGATGAATCAAGTATTTCTCTTCCTGGGTAAAGAAATCATCTAACTGGAAAGAACTGGATATTTTTGAAGTTAAGTCAGGAATGGAACTAAGTGTGTGGCTAAGTATCTTATGTAGTTCAAGGAGACTCTCTTGGACATTGTGACAAACACCTGTAGTTCCCCCAGCCCCATCTGACATACCTTTTCATGTGTGAGTGGAAGTAAAAATGAGTTTGCACATATGTGAAAATATTTTAGCCTATTTTAATAATTCCAGTGTTTGGGGAGGGTGTTGTGCATGCATAATGTGACTCTGCATTTCCATTCCTCTCTGTTTAAGTCACATGGAATGTTTAAATGAAAAACCATGTTATGACATGGTTTTGTTTGCCTTTTGAGTGTGCAGATGACATTTACTGTTTTGTAGGGCATGTCTGATCCAGAGCTGATAATTTTTCTGTTTGAATATATTTGGTTAACAGGTGATTCAGAGTAGTTTTAGTAGCTGAATTTATTATATTCAATAGAGAGGAATAGTATATATAGAATAATAGAATAATAGAATATATTTTAATGTGCTTGAAATAAAATGGTTTTGATGTAACTTTGACTTGACTTCTTTTTCCTGTGCTTAAGGATTTCACATTCTGTATCTTTTTCTTATCTCAGTTGTTTTTTTTTTTAACTTCTTTATTTTTCTTTATTTTCTGTCTTTTTCCCGATATATCCTCAGCCTCATTTTAGCCCTTTCAGGAATAAGAAAACATAAGCTTAGGGTAGTACTGAAAAAAAAAAAAAAAAAAAGAAAAACGGGAATTGGATGTT
>VWZV01013053.1:227-20200 GCA_013397155.1 Irena cyanogastra | reverse complement strand
CTACGGATCTTCAAGAAAGAATGGTCAAAGAACAGCTGTGCAAGTAATCTGAGGTCACTTCTGCAGTTTAATAATTGCACAGTAGCTTTTCCAAATCTTACTTCTCCCCTCCTGTTCTATGATAATTTAGAATTTGGTTTAGCAGGAGGGTTGAACTTCACAGAGTTTTTTATGTAATAGTAAGAAGTCAGATAAAATAGTACTTTTTCCCAGGGAGCTGAACCTGTCTGCGCTATTATTCTCTTCAACAGCTCACATTGAGTTTCATCAGTGTGGCTTAATACAGTGCTGTTAATAATGCAAAGCAGCTTCCATAACAATTTTTACAGCTCATGAATCTTTATTCTGAAACAGTTTTAAAGAAGTTGCCAATGAGGTTTTTCAAAACTCCTCCTGTAAAACTCACTTTTTCGTATGAAAAATCTTTTCCACCAGCTACCTTTATTTCTGTACTTAATCTGAAGGAATTGAAGCACATAGTTTATGATTCATGAAATTGATATGAAGATTAGATCTACTGGCATAGGTGGTATCAAAAATTGTACTTCTCTAAAAAGACAATTTCTCATTCCCACATTGAGAAGTCCTATCCACGTGTACACAGCTGTTACTTTTTTTTTGGTCTGGTTCATCAAGTTCTGATAAGTGAGATTTGAATACCCATCTGATGAAAATTGTCAGCGATTCAGATTTTCTTAGCCATAAAAAGAATTTTACTCCAATTATCCTTAGTATTGAAAATGAAAGATTAACTTTCCATTTTTGTTGGTGTGGAAAAATAGCTCTTAGCTGCAGTAATTCATACTACTGATGTTTCCTATTTAACTTGGAAGAGGGAGAGCAAATAATACTTTCTGAAGTATTTTTGATGCTTTTTTTCTGCTTAAAACATGAAGAAATAGGCATCAAGTGTTTATGCATTTGACTCCTGAGATGTTGACAATGTCCCTCTATTTTGAGGTTTTTTAGAAGAATGTTAAGGATTAGTGTACCGAAGGAGGGAAAGGGGAGGGATATTTAGATTTCTCATACATGCCAGGATAGATTCTTAAGATTGGAAAGTCATATGTTTTGACTTATTGCTCTTAAAGCAATAAGTTTTGGTTTTGGTTGATTCCTTCTTGGGCTCCCTGAATCAACTACAGTTTCCAGCCTCTAGAGTTTTTTGCTCTTTTTCACTTTTGTTACATCTACAATTAAGATAAAAAACAGTGACACTGTTTGCTATAGATACTGCCTTCTGAACTAGGAGGAGTAAATCATGTGACAGAGAACATGAGATGAGTAAATAACAGCAATGATAACATAAAGGACTTACTCATACTCTATTAGAATCTGATCAGGATTTCCTCTCTCTTTGTCTTCAAAAATCTTGCTTTGGAGTTTGGGTAACAATCTTGGTTTTGTTTGGTGGTTCTCTGAAACTGAATATAAGCACAGTGGGCTTTTTCCCCCCTCCCTTTTCTCACTCCTCTCAGAAATGGTGAGATTTTTAGAACCAAATGTTCAAGCTGAGGCTCATAAATTCATACCTAGTTCTCAAAACATCTGTTTTTAAAAGTTTAGTACCATTTTAGAATTCTTAATGATTGAAATTGTTACTGAGAATTACAGAAGAATAATGCTAAGGGAATTTGAGCACTAAGTATTAGATCATGGTTGTGTTTTTGATTTTATTGAAAGCTGTTATAATTTACTGCAGATAATTTGTAAGCTTTCTTCTGTTGTAGTAATTTGTGATCTCTTTGATGTAGTTTCTCCTAATGAAGGGAGATAGGCAGGAGAAAAACTGCACTTAGGTATTTTTAAGATGTTTAGGGTAATAGTAATAACATTTCAGTCTCGTAGCTCAGAAAAGGAAAAATGAGATTTCATTTTTTTACAGCAACCATCTGCTGTTCAAAATATTCTCAGTGCCTTGCACACAACTCCACTGTATGCTCACTGAAGTAAGGACTGATGAATAATTGATTCTTTGCTGGCTGTTCAAGGTTGGAATCTTTTCATCATCTAGGGAACCATGACACACCCTAACATTATAAAAGGAACGCTGCATATCCAGGAAAAGAATACTGCATATCCAGAATACTTTTATTTTATGAGTAAAAGGAGACATTTATATTTTTCTTATTTCTTATTTTTAAGTATTCCTTTCCACAGTTGAAAGTTTTATTTCTTTAATTAGTAGTCTGTTTGAGGTTTGGTTTTTGGCACTTACAATTAACTTTTGAAATAACTCTTCTCTTTGAAAATGCTTGTTTTCATTGAAATCAGACAAAGTGTGCTGGGTGGTTGCGCAGAGTCTGGAAAGGTAGTGACTAGCAAGCTGCTGCATATAAAAACCTTCAGTGTGATGTGTGTTATCAAGTGCCTGGCTGTCAGGGAAGGGTTACTGTCAAGGGCTGACCAAGTTCTCCTCTTTTTGAACTGTCTGGTTGACAACTTGTTTCTCAGTGTTTGACCAACAGATGTAGGAGTACCGCCAAAGGTAAGATACACTGATAGGATTCCCGTTGTCTTATTTGCAAACCTGTGCTTGAAGTGTGACGTTCATGTAATTCAGTTTCTCCTCCTGGGGGAAGCCAGAGGACAGAAATAAAGTAGAATGTGGTAAAGCTTGTAGATTTTCCAGGTAATTCCATTTGGAAATAAGGTATGCAATTAAGATTACAAATGAGTATGCTCAAGTGCTAATTTGTGTGACTGAATTTTTCTGAAGTGCTTTTTATATTCTGTGGTCCAAAATTAACAAGGGAAAAATCTGAACAAGTGCAAGGTAAAGAGAGATTTATAGCAGTGTCACAAGAAGAGGGCTGCATCATAAACAGCTTCCTTCTTTGTGAAATTAATGGGCATTAATAGTCTCAGGAGCTCTGTTTGCTGTCATTCAGATTACTTTGATTAGGTACAAAAATGTGCTGGATTTGCTCCATTTGATTTAGAAGCAACTAACTATTGAAATGAAAATTTCTGTGATTTGGGCTGATGTGCATTAAAGTGTCTGTTGATCTCTACCTACATTCAAGAATATTTTTTATGTCCCATTTTGCTGTCACATTTCTTTTGTTACTTTCAATATCTTTTGCACACATGATTAATCTGTAAAGTAATGGCATTTGACAACTGGAAAAATCCTTACGTTCTATTCACAGTCAGAATTAAGCACTTAGAGAAGATCATGAACTTCATGATCAGACAGAGACATGACTTTATTTCATAACCATTGTTTATGATATGCTAGTATTTATGCATTGATTTGTGTGCTTATTGAGGTCTTTAATTATTGACAGCTATTCAGATTATTGAATGATGTCATATTAAACTCAGAGCAATTCAAGTAAATTTAGTGAGACTAAAAAGTTGCAGTAGGATGTCTTGTTATTGTTGACCTTACTGTTAATATTATAGTTTATTAATTAAAGACAATTATCTGAAACAATGACAATGAGTTTTGAACAGTATTTAAATTAATATCTTAACACATTGCAAAATCTGGCTTGTTTCTTTTTTAGTGCCAGAATTGTACACTGGCATGATGTACATGACTCTCTCTCCTGTTAGATTTTTTCTTACTGTCTGCTGAAGAAACTGCTTTTGTACAGTTTGTAGGAGTTATGTCAAATGAAGCTGATCAAGCTTTGAATAATTCTTTGATTGTGAAAAATCTGGCAGAACCACAATAAATTAATGAATGAGCTAAAGTGGTATAAGAAATGACTGAAGGCTTTCATAAAAAGTACAGGTAATAATTAATGTACAGATGCACTGATAATAAATCCTTCATCAGACCATTAGATTACAGTTTTTGGTGTTATTTTCTTTGGTGAGTTCTCTGAAGAATTACCAGATTTTTTTCCTTCATAAACAAGCTTTTGAAATGTCATATTGTCAATTTATTCAAAAGGTACTGAAGTACAGAATCCTTGGAGTTAAGCAGTAAAAAATCCATTAAATTTTAATTCTTTAGCTTTCTGGCTTAACCACACTTATTTCAATGTTAAAAACTATTATGTTAATACCTCTAAATAGTAATTTTTGTGGGTTTGGTTTTTTTACAGCTTTCTTTGCAAATTGTTTTCTTAAACCTGAGTATTGTTATTGAAAGAATGTGCAGTTTGGTGGCATTTCCTATCTATTTGTAGTATAACAGTTTATGAAGGAGACATTCATTCAACAAAAAGTATCAGAAGGGGGAGATGAAGGAAATATGTTTCTTATGATTTTTGATCAGTGAGGCAGTAGTTTTAAGCAATAATCTTGTGTATAGGGGAAAAATAAACTATTGTATATTGAGAATTTCCTCCTAAGTCTCACAGTTTCCTACCCAGGGAAGAGAAATAGTAAAGATTTGTTTCCATCATGCGGCATGGCGGTGTGGTGCAGGAATTCTTGGGATGGGACTGAGAGGTGTTGTGTGCTAGGAGTTTGGGTTAATGGAGGCATTCAGAGAGTCTCTAGAATGCACACGTGTTATATTATACATATTAACAAAAGTGTAGAAATTACAGTAGCAGTGATCCCCACCCCTTTTTTGATTTTCTGAATTCATGTTCAGCGAAAAATCTCCATAGAGGGTGTCTCCATGACCTCCCTAGGCAGCTTACTCCAATTCCTAACCACTCTGTCAGTGAAGATTTTTTTTCTAATTTCTAATCTGAACCTCCCTTGGCACTATTTAAGGCTATTTCCTCTTGTCCTTTCATTTGGGGTGTGGCAGAAGAGACTGACCCCCACCTGGCTTCAGCCTCCTTTTCTCCAGACTGAACAGCCCCAGCTCCCTCAGCTGCTCCTCATCTGACTCTTGCTTCAGACCCTTCTGCAGCTCCTCTGGACCTGCTCCAGCCCTTCCATGTCCTTCCTTGCACTGAGGGGCTCAGACTGGACACCAGTGCCCAGCACAGGGGGATGGTCAATGCTGGGACAAAATGCTTTATCTGGCACGCTATCTTTTCAAGTAGTTGCCTGTGGTATTTCCAGCTTCCAGAAAAGATGTAAGAAATGCAAATATGTGTCTTGTTGACACACAGTCAAAAGATAAGTTCGTTTCCACGTGCACTGAGGAGAAAAATGTGGGAGTTTTTTTGATTAAATGATAAGTTACTTTGTATACTAAAATTAAGTTTTCTTATCTAATTTTCACTTGAGGAGTTGTTAAAATTGGAATGCTAAATATCATTTCCAGGGCTTGTGTGAAACTTTACATAGTGCTCATCTATCTACATACCATCATGTTGTAGGCTTAATTTCTAATAAAAATTTGCTATATGTTATCACTCACTATTTTATTGTATAGCAAGATTTCAAAACTCTTGAATTGTAAATGCTTAGCTTTAAAACTTCTTGATATGCTTGTGATTGAGTGTTCTAAATAGAATACTTCTTTAGCTCCATTTGTACTGAAATGTATCTTAGAGAAATTGTATCTCGCATATTTGTACAGACTGAAAATTCTGCTTTCCTTTTCATAGGATAAGAAATGGGTTCTCAATCATGAAGATGTCACACTGGGGGAATTACTGGGCAAAGTAAGTATTAAAGTGAGCTAAATAACATTTGAGTAAGTGTACTGTAATCATTAAGCTATTTCTGTATTTCTGTATATGTTTTCTTTTAAATTACTGTGGTATTCAATTTTTATGTCATTTTTTTACACTAATACACAAGACAGCCCTATCCTTTTAACAGATGTAAATCACACTTGCTATTAAACATTAAAATGGTTGCACTGAAAGTATTTAACTAGCATACATATACTTTTCTCTTTTGAAAGAGTTTTGAGCTAACTGGATTTCTATAAAGCATGGTGTGGCTGTTTTACTTTCTGTAGTCATAGAAAAATGTTGCAAAATATAAATAAAAACATGTAGACAAACAGGTGTATGTTTATGTATTTGTGTATAAAATTTGGTATGATGAGATGACTAAATCATTATTTCTTAAAACAAATGCTGATTGCTTGTGCATGATTATTTTCACTCATTCATTGATGAAATTAGATATTTTCACAGTCTTATTTATATTATACTAATTCTTGTGTAGTCATAAGCATATAGTTTGTGAAGTCTGCTTAGGAGCTACAGGTCTTTAAAATCAGGCAAACTCCTCACATTTTTGGCACCTTTGCACCTGCAAAGACCATTTCGGGTGCTGCTCTGGACACAGAGTAGTTTGAAAAGATTTTCCAAAAACTGAAAAAATAAGATTAAATGAGGAAGAGACAAATTAAAGCAGTTAATTGCCTTCTTACTATGGTACACACTAAAAAAATCAACAAGAAATTCAAGAATGGGGGAATGAAATACTGCCATAAACTTCTGTTACCCAGGATAAAAGCCCTTTGGCAGTGTGAGATGACAAAAAGTATGACCATACTGTGCCTTCATGAAATGCAGGTACTGCAGGATCTTCACATTCTTAAACAGGATAGTATCAAGGGAGGAAAAATAAAGATGTTCGAGCCATAAAAAAGCTTTGACTTGTTAAAAAATAAATATGAATTCATTTTGACGTGTAAAGACAGTTAAAGTAATTTGAAAAGCATTTTTAGTAAATTCAATTTACACGTGTATTGCATATTTTTGGCACAAAGCATTTTTAACATTCAGTAAAGGCAACTCAGAATTTTAAAATGATTATAGAAGGATGTTCTTTAAAAAATACAGAACAGGCTAAAAACTTCCTTGGAACACAGCATGAATCTTATACATTCATCTCTAAGAAGATATAGTCATACTAAGAAAGATAAGAATGACACAAACAATGGCATCTGTATGACAAAATGTGAAGTAAACTACAGCCATTCACCACGGAAGTGAGAAATTTGAGAATCTACAAAACCTTGAGTGGCCTGGAAAAGATGAGGAAGAAGTCACAAAATTTTACTGTGTAAAAGATGAACACTTTGGAAAAGATGAAGATTTTCCTTCACCTCAGGGGTGAATGGTCAGTTTATTTACTCAGCATTAATTCTATAATACCCCACAAAATGAAAGTTGCATAATAGAGTGTGTAATACTAAAAGTCGTGTATCTTGTAATACTTGAGTATTGCCAGTAAAGAAGTAAAGCATTTTCAAGACTTAAATAAAGCTCAGGGTGGGTTCAGATTTCACTGTTAAATACTTCTGACCAGAAGGATAGGGGAAAAGTGGACTGGGAGCAACTCCACTGCTTACCTTGGGTGCCTCAGGCCGTTTCAGATGTGAGAGGTAGTGTGCTAGCCTCTGGAAGTGCTTTAGAAGGCCTGTCAGATCCTAAGCCTCACTTGCCAGCTACATCTTCCTTGTCCCAGTGTACAGAAAAGAATTCTGCAGGCATGTTCAGCCCTACATTTCTTCCCTTGTTACTGGAAGCACATTACTCTTTTCCATCTGTGAGTTTCTTTTTTTCTTTTTCTGTCATCTTTCTTTGGCAACACTAAATTCAGCTGCATGGTGTAATGAAATCTTCATTACTCAGGAAAGGAAGGAAAACATCTCTAGCAGACTTTTTTGAAGTCACATGCAGCTCCAGACACCAGGACACGGAAGTGTAGTATGTGTGGAAATTAATCAAACAGTTTCAAAATTGAGTTGTGCTTATTCTTTGGGAAATACAAAGTTTAACTATAAGTATGAGATGTATAGTTTTCTTCTTGTTTCCTTCTCTTGAGGGTTTTTTTCATTGAAACCAGTATTTTATACATAACAATTTCCTTCTTCTTTCAATTTATGTCCTAATTAATTTTTTTTTGTTTTTGTTAAATAAAAATGCATCTGATGGAGTATTTTCTGGTATTTATTACTTCATTTTTCTTCTATGAAAGCTAAAAAAAACCCAACTTACCTTGGGGGTATGTCGTTCACTACCTAAAATGTGTGATTATAAAAGGAGCTGCTTTCTAAAGTCTTGTGCAAATGGAAGCCTTACAGATTTGCCTTCACAGAGCAGTGCTGAGCTTGGGTTTTAAAGAAATTCTGGATTACCAGACACAACAGTACATTTTGCAGCGGGTTTAATTTATGATAAAAATTAATATTCAGTGTTTTCATTCTTCATATTTTGTATTTTTTCTTTGTTATATATGAGACTGTTTATGTTACTTTGATGTGTTTTGTCACAGTTTTTGAGATCAGTTTTTGGTCTCTTCCAGACTGCAAGTTAAAAACTATGTGCGAAATACAATAGTGTGAAAATGAAAGAGTACAGGAGTAAGAATAAGGACAAAGTACTACAGTCAATGTCAGTTGATTAGAAAAGTTACTAAGAGGTTTTATGAGAAAATTCTAATTACTTAATGGTGTTTTTTCCTCTTTCTAGCAAGGTCAAAACAGAACTCATATGCTGTGTCCATATAATAGATGTACTGTGTCAGTGAATGGCTTTGGTTAGGGGAGATACTGAAAGAAAATCTCATTCGGCTTCATAAACACATTCCAAAGTTCTGTTCCAGTTTCAATTACTGTCTGCATTATTTTTTCTGGCAATTCATTAAGATTTTATTTACCTAGAATGATCTTTTCTCTCCTGATTTCAGGGTAATTTTGGTGAGGTGTATAAAGGAACGTTGAAGGATAAAACCCCTATTGCTGTAAAAACTTGCAAAGAAGATCTTCCTCAGGAACTGAAAATAAAATTTCTGTCAGAAGCCAGGTAGGTTCTCTACAATTACTTGTGGCAGTTTTTTCAGTTTTTATCACTAGATGCATTTACAAAACCTGACATTCTGAAAAATTAAAAAAAGCAGTAGTCAAACTTTTCCTTCCTTTCTCTCCCTCAGTAGATTCCACAACTGTCACCCTGGTAACTAAACATGGTAATTTTTGACGCGTGAATGCAGTAGCATTTTTGCTTACTGAAACCGTCTCGTTGACAAAGCAAGCCATGCCTGTAAAATAAAATTTGATTGTCTTAAGTGCTTTCATTTAGAACTTCTAAGATGTGCCATGAGGATTGGGATAAGAAGACTGGAAGATGTTGTTAATTGAAGTGTGATTATACCAGGCATAACTCCTGCCTTACATTCATGGCAAATAGAGGTGATCAAATGTGCCCAATTACTTTTCTTACTGGGATATAGACCCCATTTAGTAATTTTCTCATTGTAAGAAGAGTTTGCTTCAGTAGAGATATTTTATACTGTGTCAATCAGCATGAGATTATGTGCTTATTTTTCAAATTATAGTCATGACACAATGGGCAAAGCATTCTGGGTGTCAGCTGATGTGCATAGGTAGATTCTGAGGCTACAGGGAGAGGGCTGTCTTGAGATAAATGTCGTAATTTTTGAACTATCTTGCTCCCTCTTGTTATGAAACTTCATATGTTTTAATTACCACTCCCAAACTAGTATGATCAGTATTGAAAAACAAAAGATACTAGGTGCATTTATAGGATGAAGATCAGCCACCCTATCTATTGAATAATTTTTAAAAACTTGTAACTTGGCAACAGCAGAGATATGTCATTTGTTAAGCGGCTTGACACTAACAGGAAAAAATGGAATGTGTTATTTTTCACTAAATGTGTATGTTCCAGGTAGGTTAGTATTTTACTCTTGATCCTTGGGAAAGAGGGAAAAAGAGGAGGTGCTTTGAGTCAGCAAATATCAGAAGGAACATTTACGTTACAAAGTCTCTGCAGAATTTCTTCTTGCTCTTCTTTTCACTTACAAATCATAGCATGCTGTTTTAGGCTGGAAATGTTCTTATTAAAGCATTGTGTCAAAAGATGTAAATTGTTCATTTAATTCTCAAAATTGCTGTCCTTATAGTCTTTATAAAACTTATTGTATTAATTAATCTCTCAAAGTAAGATTGGAACAAGTGTGCTTTTGAACAGTGCAGCAGGGAAGCATACAGGCACGCTGTGCATACTGTTTCGATGTAGCTCTGCTTCTGGTCCACCACTGAAATTCTGATTTAAAAAAGGGTTCTTACGAAACTGCAAACCTGTCAGGCCATTTTTTAGTTGTATAGACAAATGGTAAAATTACAATAAGAATGATTTTTGATTTATTAGTGAATCAGTTATGATTTTCATTTCAAACAGAATTGTGATTGATCTGTTACGTTGATTTTCATAACAGTAATGGTATTTTTTTCTTTGATAACAATAATGACATCTTCCATTGAAATAACAGTAAAGGTTTAAGATATTTTCCTGTAATATTTAATCGTCCTGTACAATAGAGTTTATTAATATAATAAACTTCTTGTGTGTTTTGCAGAATACTCAAGCAGTATGATCATCCTAATATTGTAAAACTTATAGGAGTTTGCACTCAACGACAGCCTATATATATCGTTATGGAACTTGTTCCAGGTAAGTGGTTTTTTCCCCTTTTTTGCAGCATATTTCCATAGGTTTCATTGTTTCCATAATGTGAAATGTATTGTTTTCTATTTGTCTTATACTGCCTTCTTCTGACTGACCTCAAAAGTCACCTGTGTTGCAAATCTTTGGAATTGCTGGGTTCTACTAGCTTTGGAGTGGTTGAGCTCCCCAGATCTGTTGAGAATTTTACTGTAGCCTTTAAAGACAACAGAAGATTCATTATTCTATTGATGAGATATTAAATGGTATTTCCTTTAACAATAGAGTTGGGTAGTGAATATTAAGAAATATTTAAAGAAACTTCCTGTCTGGGTAATGTCTCAGTTTTAATAACTCTTGTTTGGGTCACCTTTAGTTTTTTTATTTATCAGAATATATTGTTTGGGTTTAGGATTGCTCTTGATTTATTTTTGCAATCGGGTTCATTTTCTTCAGCAATGGCTGGAGTGAATTTCCAGTTGTTGGGATGATAGCAGCTTTTGGGCAATTTTACCTCTTTGTTGATTTTCTCAGTAGCTGGAACATATGTTGGTTTGGTAGCCTCTGGTCCTGCTTAATATGCAACACTGTATTTATTTTATATATTACTGGATTTATCTTCAAAATTATACAGCAAGCTGCTTTAATAACCATTTTATTCAGGAGGACTTAGATTGCTTATAATTCTTAAATACTGGCTGTAGAGTGAGAGCACTGATGAAATATTTGACCTTGTGGAGTCTTCTGCCTTTATTAAATTAGATTATATTAGATTATTATATTTGTATGCACGATTAACTTTATTAAAATGGAGACTGAAAGCAGTGTCCTCGGTTTTAAGGGGTACTTTAGTAATCAGCTTCTCCAGACATCTCTGAAGATAAAAGTAAATCCTGATCTTTTAACACCTTTATCATTCTGGTTCAGGTTTTTTGGAGCCTTGTACAAATTGTTGAAACATGCTAATGAAATTGAGGAGGAATTGAGTGAGAACTTTCCTCCAATTCGTATTACTGTTTTGTAGTTCAAGTCTATCCAAACATTCTTGGGCTTGAGTTTTCTTCAGAAAGAAGATTGTTGCAAAGAGAGTTGTTGCCCTGTTTCTCTGATCTGTAAAATCCCTGGGCTGGCTGCTCTGCCTGCATGCCCTCATAAACAAGGGGCTGCCTTCCAGCCACCACACTTTGTTCCTCGTGCTCTTACATCTCGGCACACCAAAAGACTGATCAAATCAGCAGGAAACATAAGGGTGCCAGAGAAATGTCAAATCACTTAGATGAGTAGAGAAGCAGTGATTCCGATGTTACTGCTTTTTTCTAGTGACAAGTTTGGATGAGATTACAAAAAATGATAGTTAATAGTGCTCTGACTTGGTATTTAATGCTGCCCTTTGAGGAACAGGATAGTGGTTGTTTTCCACTTGACACTAAACTTTTTTAGTATCTTCATTGCTTTGTCTTAAATGTGTTTATGCTTGAAGGTGTTGAAGCAGTTTAATTCTGGCATTCTATTTAAAACTAAAAATGGCAAGTTCTAACTTAGAATTGTATTCTGTGAATGTATGACTGAGAACACATGTAATTTATGAATGTATGACAGTTTTTTCCTTGAGAGTAAAATAGGAAGCATCTCCATAAAATAAGGGATTTCTCCTATGTTTTCTGACTTCTGTCTAATGCTTGCAAATTTTCTGCCATTTTTATATCCCAAATACATGTAGGCTGTACACCTACTGTGTCTTTTGAGACTCCTGTGGTGTGGTTACATAGCAGCTAATTCTGCTTTGCATTGCAAATTCTAATTTCAAATCAGAGTCTTAATTTATTCGGATATTAGAAATGTATGTTGAAACTTAGCACTTCATATAGAGAGGTGCTGCTCTGTTAGTGGTTCTGTCATAAACTGGCTCTGCAGAGATACCTTTGTTGCAAGTGTAAATGGGATTAGAAACCATGCATATGGATAAAGGCATCAGTGAAAACTGTAAAGAGAGGTTGCAGATGCATCTTTAATTATGTGTCCATCCTTTGTTACATGCAAAAATAGCCCCAATGTTGCCAGCAAATAACAGAGAAACAAAGTTGTCAAAGACAGTTATCCTTTGCAGTAGACCCTTTGCTTGGGGAGTGGTGTGGGGGGTGTTAACATAACTGGCATGTCCTATAAATGTCTTACGGTAAGAACTGTAGTGATAAAGAAAGGTCAAGATGGGTTACGTAGGAAAATAATAAACAATGTAGCATATTGTGGATACATAGAAGCATAGAGTGGTTTGGGTTGGGAGGGGCCTTGAGGATCATCCAGTTCCAATCCCCCTGCCATGGGCAGGGGACACCTTCTGCTGGAGCAAGGTGCTCAGAGCCCCACCTCACCTGGCCTTGAGCACAACTAACTACATATTAGTGAGAAAAAAACATCCTTTACTTACTGCTCACTGGCTGTTGGCCATACTGATCTCACTGTGCATGTCCTCCCAGTGTCAATCCATCATAGATTTCTCCAGTACAGAAGGAAAGACTTGGTCCTTTTCACAATCTGATTATCAACAAATTAGGGAAAGGTCTTAATGTAATGTATGTGGGTTATATAGATGTCTCTTTAAGGGATGCACCTACTGGAAAATGCATCTGATCTCCCTGCCATTGGCTGGACTTTTACAGGGCCAGGTCGCTTCTCTCCTGAGTCTTGTCCTACAGGTCTCTCTGCAGGTTCCTCTGCGAGCGGAAAGGAACATCTTGTAAGCAGAATGCGTGCACTGTTTGTTTATTGTAGAATTTAGCTTTAGTACTGCTTTCTGTAAGCTATTTTTTACTGAAGAAATGAACTAAGTAACATGTTCTTTGTTTTATATAAACAGAAGCTAAAATGTGTGTAGCAACAATTTCCTTCATGTGTGTATGCAAGTTACGTGTATGCAAGAAATGTGATCTAAAAGCACCATTCAGGAGTTTGCAGAGTTTCTAAAAGACATTTATTTTTTAAAATCCTAAACAAATTGTCCAGCGTTTCCTCCCCTCTCCTTCCCAAAATTACCAAGATAGCTGTGGAAAATGAATCAATAAAACATTACTATTTTTCTTATAAAGGTTTTTTTGTATTTGTAAGTTGAGATCTATACACAAATCTGATTTGCAGGCTTAAGTTATGCTAGCTAGCTTCTATGAAAAAGGAATGCAGCCAAGCAGATGGTTTATAAATTTTTGTGATTGCATAATGGGTAAATTTGCAATAACCTTTAAGGCACTCTTGCAAATAATTAGTTTTATTCTTCTTTACCTAGATGACATTGAAATACCAATTAAAAGGATAGACAGCCGAGATCTTTATAAGGGCCCAATGCTGTGGTTGCTGGGTGGCTTTTCAACTACCATGTAGTAACAAAACACCCTGAATTTTACAGTGGCCTGGTTTTCTTCTGTGAAATGTTTAGTAGACTAAGAGATGAGAAAACAAGTCTACTTGGAAATTATCTTTCTATTAAAACTTTTTGTTGTTAATGGAGAATTTACCATAGAGATTTCCCCTTCTTCTATGACTTACGGCTCTTTCTCTATGATAACTGTTGTTCCTAGTTTGAAAATATTAGGTCTGTTAAAAAGACTGCTGCTTAGATAAATCAGACTGTTGCAACATGTTAGTATCTTGAAGGACTCTGAACATCATATAGGTTGCTGTAAGTTACTTTCTTTGCAATATTCCTGTTAATTTTTACTGCTTTATAGTGAAATGCTCTGTAAGATGGGCTTGATAAGGTTTGTTGCAAAGATCACATTTGGTGAAGCTTTTTTTCTGGTATCTTCTGATCTAAAAATAGGAATACTACACTGTTTCATAACTGAATACAGTTTAAGTACACAGTTTATCCTAAGAAAGATAAGAGAAGTTAAAATGAGAATTACTAATGAATTTTGAAGGAAACACGGTATGTTGAGACTTGCCAAATGCTTGATGGTAGTATAGAGCTGTGAGTTTGTATTCTCCTATGGACTGGATTGACGTGACTGAAAAGTAATATAGTAAATGCATAACATGAGTCTTAAAGCTGTTCGGGGGAACTGCTGTGTATTTGCAACCACTGGAATTTTCTAATGTGGATAATCCTTTGTAGGGATTGTTTCCCACATGAGAAAGAGCAGAACTTCGTGTAAGAGTTTATAGTGCTGTGTAAGAAAGAATGTTAGTTTCCTGTAATGCCAAGTCAATCTGGAAAACTGAGCCTTATACTCATATTTTCTGTGTTAATTTATTCATTTTTCTTTGCTCTGTGTCTGTTGTCCCAGTGGAATTTTTGTGCTTTATCTTGCATTGTTGACCTTAAAGCTGTATAAAGAGAAATAATTATGAGGAACTGCTTTGGTATTCAGAACAGTGAAAGAACTATTTGCCATTGTCTCTTAAGGCCACATGGGGCATAAGGAGTTTTCATAACAGCTCATTTTTAACAAATTTATATGATGATCAAAAAGACTGCCTGGAATACTGCCAGAGTCCAGACTGACAACCTTAGACAAATGGATGCTGAATTCTCTTGGGGTGTGGAGATGATTTATCAGGAAAATGCTGAAGGGGCTACAGAGCCTGCTTCCTGTTCTTTTATTTCAGAGTGAACTCAACATCTTTTCATGAAAAAAGACAGAAAAAAAAGAAACTAACATCCCCTTCTCTTTTACCATTTTAACTGTTATTTTTCTAGCCCCAACTTCTCTTTTTGTGATCATGGATGACAAAGTGTGTTTAAATTCATTGCAGTACTCAAAATCATTTAGTTGCGTTTTCATTTGCCTATAATTTATCATCCAATCTCCTATGTAATCAAAAAGGAGCTGCAGGAGTCCCATTAAACATTTGAATGTTTTTTCCTCTTCCTTTAGGGGAAGAACAAATCAAGAGCAAATGTAATCTATAAGATGCAAAAAGCAATCCTAAGCTACAACATTCTTTCTTCTCCTTCTTTATGTTAATTTCAATTTACTTGAATCTTAGTTAGTCCTGAGAGGAGAATTTATTTTAGAGGTAAGAACTTGGCATGTCCCTGAAGTGTGTGTTCTAGAATGGGGCATTTTGAAAATAGATGTGGAATCCTGTGGTGCAGTCACCACTTTATGCAACTATATCAGCAGCTTATCTTGTAGAATCTCTGTCCCTCCAGCAAGGAATCTGCAAGATAAGCACCATCATCATGCTTGCTCAACCTCTCTCTGAAAAATTTGTCTAATTAAAAGTAGATGCAAACATCTTCATATGTTCCAGTGCTTGGTGCAAGGTAGTAGATGGAAGCTTGAAGTCACATGTTTTGTGACCTGCTCCTTTTCAAAGCTGAAATGTTTAATCTCAAGTTGGTAGCCTACTTTCTCTGTTTGGGGTTTCTGTTTTTAACCAACATAGTTAAAATTAAAACCCCAAAAATATTTTGGAATAATTTTATTTTTGCTACGTTAGGCATTCAAATATAGGCGATTGAAGTGTCTGTCTTGTTTGTTGAGTCTTAATATAGCTTACTGTAGCATATGCATTATGCTAATATGCTCCATGATGAGGATATTATATATTATGATATTATGAAAACTAGATGATCTTCCTGTACCTGATCCTTGCCTCAGACAGTTCTAAACAGTTTCCCAGCAGTTGTCTCTTGGATCCGTTCTGGGGCCATAGACCATATTTAGTCTGTTCTAGCAGTGATCTGCTCTGATCTGGTTCTCACCCCCTTTCCCCAGTGTGTATTTGTGGACATTTTTCATTTTCCTACTAAAGCATTGCATTTCACTGGAGTACCAGTGTGCCTCCCTGATACCACCAGAATTCCTTTCTGATGATAGATATGTGCTTTTAAAAAAAGCAGCTTCCTTTTTAACTGAACAGTGAGCTTGTGTTCGTTGTTTTATCCAGCTTATGGTGATATGTTCTGAATGCTGGCAGCTGGAAAGAGGTAGAGCTACGCCTGTACATGCAAACAGCTATGGAAATATCCAGTAATCTAATAGCATGGGAAGATTTTTGGAATTAGGTTTCAGCTATACTCAGCTTATATCTAGACATGTGTAGCCAGCTTTTAATGGGGAGTTCAGCAAGGTCGTAACTTCTGTCTTTGCAGGTGGATAAGGTAACCTGTAGAGGTGTGTTCTGAACCATTTGGGATGCAAATTGCCTGTGCCACTGATGCAGAAACAAATCAGAGGTGGCAGGTTTTATTAGCTCAGGTGCAGCAGTGCTCCATGTGAGCTGCTCTGACTCCCAGGCACACCAGGAATGAGCACAGCCGTTTCTGTTGTGCCTGTACCCAGAGTCATCACTTCTGGAAGTGCTCATAAAATGACTAAACCTGGCACTTTGAGATATGGCTGAGTGAGGCATGGTGGTGTTAGTTGAAGGTTGAACTTGATGATCTTGGAAGTCTTTTCCAGCCCAAGGGATTCTATGATTCTTACCCCAAGGTCTGGGGTTACCGCTGCACGCTGTTGATGCTGTCCTGTTTGCAGTTGGCCTTGATCTGGCTTGGTTTATTCACTGCCTTTCTTCTGAAATGTGACTCCATTGCTACTTTCTGTATGTTACAGCACTTCGTAACTTCCACAGGGTGTGTTATGTCAGAAACGTGCAGATAAAGTGTGGTATCTTCCTGACCTACCAGACTCACTTTTTGGCTTTTCTTGGAAAAGAGGGCTCCAGGGCATTAAATGTAGAAATATTGACAGATCCATTATAGGTGGTGCTGAGGAGATGATACAGTTTACTAAATCTTAAATGACTTTTGTCGAATTGCTCTTATTTTCTGCATGTAGTGATAATTCAGAATATAGCACCAAATTACAGCTGATTTTGTGCATTTCTCTTGTTAGTTGCACTGGAGCTAGTAAACCCATTTATAACTAAAAACTCAGTTCTGAGACTGAGATGTTTATAATTTATTTATTAGTATGAAATACAATATCCATATTATCTTGAGCTTTTCTGCTAAATTAATTCCTTTTGGATAAAGGAGAGCAGATGCTAAGAGCAGCTCAAGTACATGAATATCATGGCTTACTTGAGCCTTAGATTAGACCTCCTGTCTCTGAGGTGCCACTGATTTCATACACAGGCCTGGAATGCTGATTGATGCTGGGAAATTCCTGAACTTTTAGTTTCACATTGTGTGATTCAGCTGCTGTGTTTTCTACTTTGGTGGTTTTTTTTCTCTTTCCTGCTTCTGGAGGCAGTGAGATCTCTATAGAGGTCATTAATGTGGTTTTCTCTCTTTAGAGAGCCCCTTAAACTTTAATAAACTTTTGCATGATCTCACCCATTGGTTATACTGGATGTATGTCCTCTGTAGCTGTCTTTTGTGAGCAGATTTCAGATCTGAGTCCTATCTTGCAGTCACATCCTGAGCCTTTACTGCACGCTGTCCAAAATCAATACAACAACAACAAAAAAAGGGTCCATCAACTTCTAATTAGAGATAAGGTGTAGTGATAGTGACTGTCTGGCTTTGTTTTCTATTCGGTTCTCTTTTTTTCTGTAGTCAAATAAGTTATCTTCTCATTATTGCTGGTTAGTCAAGCCACCTTCTGTCTACCCTACAGTTTCTCTTCATACAGACCCCTGTCTACTTCTCTAGGTTTTCTTTTACTTTATCTTCTTAAGTTTCCAGCTTCCATTTTGATTTGTCTCTGTCTCTGCAACCTGCTGTGCTTCTGTCTGTGCTATCTCCTCTTGTTGGGCATTTCACTCAAAGACCCAGACAACTCCCATAGATTGCTTCTGTCCACGTGTCCAACTTTTCCCTCTTCTCTCCAGCCCTCGTGCAGTACTTGCACACATATGTACAGACCCCATTTCTTCTTCCTTGCCTTGCTTATGGCCTGTAATGCACATTGGTCTCTTCCTCCATTTTTACTTTGTGGATTCCAGGTTATTAAGAAAAGTCAGATTCTTTTGTAGGATATAGGTGGTGCTGATTAAAAATTCCTTTTGCCTCAGAGCTACTGTTTAGTAAAAGAGACCAAAGCTCTGGTCTCCTCTTATAACAGCATTTCAGACTATAGTTGGATTTTTATCTCTTTGCATGTTCTAGGCTTTGATGTTACTGTATTTTGTATCAATATTGTACAAAATCAAATCAGCAAGTAGATTAAACTAGAAAATTTATTTTTAAACTGAATAAAACCAACCAAACATAAATAAGTCAAATATTTTCGTAGTTGCAAAAACTTCTATATTCAACTTACTTCTTTTTATTCATTGTTATTCACTTTTTTTTTTTACTTTGCCTTGAACAGTTTTTGCTGTAGTAGCTATTTAATGTGTCTGTGTTTAAAAATTGTTTGTTGTTTTTCTTTAGATTAAAAAAACGGTCTGCTCTTCAGTACCTTCTGTTTCACATCAGCTATCATGTCTCTGTAATCTGCAACACTTTGCAAGGCCTTTGATTATGGATTATTAGGCATAATCAATTCATGGGAATTATTTGTTGAAGGATGGAGGACCTCCTGGTGAGGTCTTCCTTTCAGTTAGCTTCTGAAGTAGGTTTTATCTGTGCACTCCCAGTGCCACAATACAAAAAGAGTCCAGGTAGTCTGGGTAGTGTTATTTTGGCAGCACAGAAGACAAGGGATGCTAGCTGTTGATGTCTCACTATGATTTCCAGTTCCTTTTTGAGAAATGATGACAGACTCTGTTTTGGACAGGTACTTATGTCACATGGAATATTGGCTTCATGCTCTACCTTACTTGCTCCACCTGAAATCTAAAGCAGGACTGCATTGTCAATATTTCCCTTATTTTGATGATCATATGTCTGTGGTCTGTCATCTGGTTGAAAGGAAGTGAAGTAGCACATAAATGTGTGTGTAACTTTCTTCTCATCTTTATTTTATCACAGTGCAGTTATTTTGTGCTCATAAGTCATCTCGGTTCTGGTCTCATCACAGATTGTCTGCTGAAAAGTCATCCACAGCCCACTTGTGGTACAAGCCATATTTTCTCTGTGTTTACTTCTTTGCTGCTGCTCCTGTCCTTGTCTCTCAATGCACACTATTTGTTTAATTTTTTTTCTTTCTTCATCTTTTGTTTTCACTTGCAGGTATTTCTACTCATACTTCATTAGTGCCATTGTTAATACTACATTGGCAGCACTTTGCATGGTTATAACAACTTTTATTTGCTTTGCCTAACAGGAAAATTAAAGTTTTAACTGGATTTCACGATAGTACCCTGTATGCAGTTAGAAAAATAAACCTTGGGTTTATTTTCAGTTTCTGTTAGTACATATATAAGATAAAAGAAAAAAGTGAAAGCACAGCATTACACACATGTGATGCATTAGTTGAAATGTGAAGGCACAGTACTTTATTGAAAATGAGTGTTTCAGAATTTTTAAATCCTTGTATTTTAAATACTTTGTCAAATAGCTTCTTGAATACTTAAAAAACAAATCTTCTAGCATTCCCTAGAGATGCATGTTTAATATTTTAAATTCATAGTTTTAAGTAACTCCATTTGGGTTTGTCTTTTTGATCCCATGTATATGGGATTAAGATGCTGGGCAGGAAAGGTAATTCTAAATTGCTTTAAGGCTACTTGAAATGGCCATTTAAATTCTAAAATTTATGAATACTTACAGGTGCAGATAAAGGTAATTTCAGTAATATTGCAATGGCCTGTAAAACAGTTAGGAATATTGAATTCTAAAGCTCCCTT
>VWZV01013046.1:0-13404 GCA_013397155.1 Irena cyanogastra | reverse complement strand
CTCTTTGTAGGGTTGGCTGTACTAGTCTGAGCTCCCATGTCATCTTCTGTGGATTGCCAGTCATCTGAGACTACGTCTCAGGAGAGCAAGTTTTCCACTAATTTAACTCTCTGGGAAAAGGTTATATTATCATCTCTAGATACATGGAGAAATTCCACTTTTCATTTCAGTGTGGGGTGCACCGGGAGAACAGCTAATCAGAGTTAAAGAATTTTGCCCAAATAAACAAAAAATTATTAGAGGAGAAATGCATTTAGATTAATATGTGGAAACAAATCACTTACTTCCAAACCACGAATGAATTTCTAACATAAATTTCATATCAAAGTGTATAGAATTCTGGTCTTAAGTTATATATTCAGTATATTAAATAAAGAGAATGAGAATGGTATCGTCTGATGTGATCAAAAGGGACTAGTGAAATCATTATTAAAAAAATATTTTTTGGGTAGCATTTGACAAACATTGACCTTAGTGGAAAAGAGTTTCAACTACCAAAATTATTTCTTACAATACAGACACAATTTTGTTAGCTTGAAAACAACTGTAAAATTCACACTGAAATTGTCCAGTTGAAAAAGATTGAACAAATCTAGCATAGGTAGCAGAAGCAATGCCAGAAACAAATGGGTTTTCTTATAGCTTAAATCAGCTTAGATTGTCTGCATTTGTTTCACTTGTGCCTGTAATCTTTTCTAAGAAGTAAATCCTACACAAAACATTAAAACATAATGTTGTCTATTTTACATTGGTTTAGTTAAATCAATGTAAAATCACAACTTTAATCTGGGAAAATTCTGTGAATCAGTTAGGCCCAAATGTAAGGTAATAAAACAAAGTAACTTCATTATGCAGATACCAGGATTGACACAGAGTCCTTACAGTTTATTGCAAAGATCTGCAAACATTCCATTTATTAGGGACTATATCTCACAGAACAGATTGAGCATACTTTACTCTGATGTATTGTTTTTGGGGAGGCAGAACATACATTCTCTTTGTAATTTTCTTTCAACACATTTATTTGGTCAAACTTTGTGTACTTAAATGAAACAGAATGTGCCATATGAGGTGCTGACTCTCTGCCATTTCCTCTGTTGTTTTCTTTTTATTACACGTGTTTCCCAATACTCTGCTCTTGAATACAGAGGAGATTAATTGCTTTGCATGTAATTTTTTCATATCCTGTACATCTTTCTTTAGTGAATGTACTTAATGCATATTAAGTTTGGATGAGAATTGTGGTAACTAGTTTTTTGCCCTTGGTCATTTACATATATAACAATATAAGAAAAGTTCACTTGTCTATGACATGATGTTAGATTAGTTTTTTGACACTGCTGTAAACATGTCTGCATTAACTTATGTGCAATGATCACTGTTAATTGCTGCTTTTAGAGTAGATACACTTCAGAATACATTTCTGTGTGGTCTTCTTCAATGTTAGACATTTTTGGCCTCTACTTCTCCTTTTTTTGGTACTATTTCTGTTTCTGTAGCTGTGAATCCTAGTTTAATAGCATAAGAGACTTCAGATAACCTACTGCTTTCATAGACCAGGCAACACAGACACTTATATTTTTCTTTTACTCTTCTGCCTAGCCCTTCAGGCGGTTTCCAGTTCATAGAAGACTGGTTCACATCCAGATCACTTCAAGTTGTTCTTTGAAGCTGTATTTCCTCAGGCCCTGTATCAAATATTTTTCTAAGCTCCTCTTGTACTACATATGGCATATTCCCTGTTGTCCATGGACGCCTTCACGTTTTTCCCTCCTATGGTGAGGGTCAATGGAGTGAATGGAAGCTGAAACAATCTGCCACAAAGAGTAGGTTTTCTGCCTCTTTGTGCTGAAGCTTGCTCTCTTGAGTTTCCTTGCTCTTTTTTTTTCACCTCTTTACCCTCTCCTGGTAGCATGATAGACTATACTTCCTCTAAAATAGCTTTTTTTTTTGTTTAATATATTTCTGATTTCTACTCTCTGTGTTCAATTATACTGACTTCCAATTTTTCTCATGTCCCCAGCAGCTATTCAGAACTCAATCATAGGACCAGTTCTGTTTAACAGGTTTATAATTTATTTCTCTGTATTAGTTGAATGCACAATTAATAAATTTGTTGATGATACTAAACTAGGAGATGCTTTTGACTTTCTCAAAGGACTACAGGGAAGTGGTCAAACACTGGCACAAGCTTCATAGAGAGGTGTTTAGTGCTTCATGCCTGTCACTGCCTCAAAAGAAGGCTTTTGGATAATGCCCTTCATAATGTGCTTTAACTTCTGGCCAGCCCTGAGTAGGTCAGAGAGCGGGACTAGACAACTGTGTTCTCTTCTCTTCTCTTCTCTTCTCTTCTCTTCTCTTCTCTTCTCTTCTCTTCTCTTCTCTTCTCTTCTCTTCTCTTCTCTTCTCTTCTCTTCTCTTCTCTTCTCTTCTCTTCTCTTCTCTTCTCTTCTCTTCTCTTCTCTTCTCTTCTCTTCTCTTCTCTTCTCTTCTCTTCTCTTCTCTTCTCTTCTCTTCTCTTCTCTTCTCTTCTCTTCTCTTCTCTTCTCTTCTCTTCTCTTCTCTTCTCTTCTCTTCTCTTCTCTTCTCTTCTCTTCTCTTCTCTTCTCTTCTCTTCTCTTCTCTTCTCTTNTCTCTTCTCTTCTCTTCTCTTCTCTTCTCTTCTCTTCTCTTCTCTTCTCTTCTCTTCTCTTCTCTTCTCTTCTCTTCTCTTCTCTTCTCTTCTCTTTCCATTCCATTCCATTCCATTCCATTCCATTCCATTCCATTCCATTCCATTCCATTCCATTCCATTCCATCCTGTTTTATTTCTGCTCTTCTGTAGTTCAGCATCCCAGGTCAGGAAAGAGGCACAATTTGCTCAACATGGGATAGACTATACAAAAACATCTCCTCCATCTGAAGTCCTTATACTAAAGGTATGGAAAACAGACACATTTCAAGTGTGTCATGGTCAGATCGTTATATCTGTGGTCACATTTTAAAAGAATTTCTCTTCTTGTTTCTTCTTGCCTTTTAGTAGCTTTTTTCACTAGTATTTGTAATATGTCACTTTTTAATCTCAGTATCCATTACTTCTGAAAAAGAAAATGTGTATGACCAATATGTTACCAGAATGTATTACTATAAGATGTTTCTTTTTACCATTGCCACAGTTTTCTATTATTAGCTTTCTTTTTTTCCTTTCCTTGTAGCCAATCTCCACCCTATTAGTTTCTCCTGTCAATACTTATCTCTGTGATGTATTCACATCTGTTTATGTGTTTTACCTTGAACTCACCTGCTTTTTGTGTCTCCCCGGCTTCCACACAAAGAAATTGATCTATCACTTATCCTTTGTTGCAACTTTCTTGTTTATGAAGATATGGGAATACCAAGATATATCTCTTCTGTATCTGTTATCCTACTGGGAAATATTGTGGGCTATCTAGTAAAAAAATAATTTTACAATGTGTGGTGCAAAAGTAACTTTGTTCCATTTTAACTCTCAAGAGTAATCAGATTCAAATGACCAGCTGACATTTAATATAGCAAGCCAGTAGCAAGTTATTAACATATTCAGATTCTATTTAAAGTCCTAAGCACAAATTAAAATATTGTTTTTACAAAAAGGTCATATATTTTTGTGTTTGAATCCCTAAATGTTTAAGCTTGAGTCATTGTGACTGTCTAAAACACTGGTATGATCCACTGCAAAGGGTCTTAAAAACACATCAGATATTGGTGACAAGATGTGAATTCATGTTCCACTAACTAGACAAGTTAAACCATGTTTTGTTTGGGACTAAATCTGCTGCTGCTCAAAATAACTGGTCTTAGGTCTGCAAAGTATTTATATATGCTTCAAATTTCTGTAAAGATTTTGAACATTTTAATTCATAATCTGATGCAAATATCAGTATTTGCAAGTGCTAGAGTTTATCATATTGGCTGCAGTCTAATCTCTGTCACAGACACACTATGCAGTCATGTTTCGAGAAAGAAGAAATAAATACAGTTATTTATGTCCTGTTAAAGTCTTCTGGCCTCAAAAATTTGCAAGTTGACATTTCTCATGAGTTTTGCAGTTCAGGTTGTCCTTGCTCTGAACTCCCTAAGCAATTAATGTATTTTTTTCTGTTGCTCAATGAGTTCACTAGGATTTTTAGCCACAATGCATGTCAAATACAGCAATTTTTGAGTCCCCACTTGTTTTTAAAAAATCTGTAATTATCAAACCTGCCATAGCTACCAAACAATCATGCAGTCCCTGCTTCTCTCATCTAATTAGGCAAAACCATTGCTGGGGTATTGAGAAGTACCATACATTGTGCTTCTTACAAGCCTGGTTTCTCCAGGTTATACGTATTTGTTCCACTGCTTTCTGCCTGTCATGGTCAAATGAAAGAGAAAGCTGATATTTTGTTTGCATTAAAACCTTGCCTAAGTTTAATGAAGATGAACTCTTGCCCTTTTTCAGCTGAAAAAAAAAGCCTCTGTGTTGTGTAATCAATACAGACTCTTCCCTACCATCTTGGCATTTAGCCATGCCAGACCAACACTGAACAGACTTACCTGTGGGTGAAGATAAATCCAAGATCTTTTGCTCAGTTGATATTGTAAAGTGATTCTGTGGGCACAAAATTAAAGAACAGTTTAGGGTGACACTAGCAGCAGCAGAGGCGAGGAAAGGAAATTGACAAAAAGGGATAAAACAAATTAACTTTGACTCAAAAGAAATTTTTCTTAGCACTTTCTGAAACTGTACAACAGGCTTTGAAATGAAGATTTCTTGCTAGTTTGAACATTTTAAAGCAAGTATTAAAAAATCTAGAATAACAATCAAGATTTTTCTAGAAGAAATAATTTTTCTTTCAGGGGAATGATGGTTTAAGAATTCCTTTGTGTTTCTCATTACCTTGCCTAAGATAGGCATTGAATCTTTGTCTTCAGAAATGAGAATTTACGTTATCATGCAGAAGAATGTACTGGTCTCACTTCTATAGGATGTAATTATTATATGAAAACACTGTTCTGAAAACTTTTTCACATGATTATGTACCATGAAAAAATATTTTTCTCATTAAAAAAGAGTCACATTGTTAGTCTTATTTTTATCCTACTCTGAAAGTGCAGAGCATCGTTTAAAGGTTTCATACGTGTTCACATTTTCATATATATGTTAGTCTTTAATCCCTAAAGAAATAAAAATAATGTTGTTCTGAACATCTAAAAACAGAACTAGCTTAAGTAGTCACTAAGCAATTGAAAGAAATTGTTTTATTTTCTCATTGACCTTGTCTTAAAGCCTCAAAACAATCATAGAATGATAAAATCATAGAATAGTTTGGGTTGCAAAGGACCTTAAAGATCATCCTGTTCCAACTCATCTGCCATGAACACCTTCCACCAGACCAGATTTTTTAGACCCTATGCAGCCTGTCATTACACACTTCCACAACTTCTCTGGGCAGCCTGTTCCTGTGCCTCACCACCCTCCCAGTAAATAATTTCTTCTTAATATCTAATCTAAACCTATTCACTTTCAGTTCCTCCTGAAAAAGTTTACTTAACTACCTGATATTAAAGATTAAAATGGCTCAAACTACTTAATACAGATAGTACAAATAGTAATGAATAAAGCTGGGATCTCAGAACTCCTTAGTCATGTTTCTCATTAACCTCATGTGTTCAGAGTCAAGTATCATGGACAGAGCTCAGAGAAGTACTGGAGGTTTTGCAGAACTTGCATATGTTTTTCTTGGCAAGAGATGTGGACCTGTTGGAGTGGGTCCATAGGGAGGCCTGGAGCACCCTTTCTGTGAAAATGTGCCGGATGTTTGGTCATTCAGCCTGGAGAAGGCTGTAAGGAGATCATATGGCAGTCTTCCAGTATCTATAGTGGGTTTTAAGGGAGACAAATTTTTTAGCTGGGCCTGTAGAAATGTTTGTAATGATTTTGAACTAAAAGATCCTAGATTCAGGCTAGATATAAAGAATTATTTTTTCTTAAAAGGGTGGTGAAACACTAGAAGAGGCTGCCCAGAGAGATGGCAACTGTCCCATTGCTGGAAACACTCAAGGTCAGGTTAGAAGATGCTCTGAGCAACCTGATCTAGTCCATTACAGTAGTGTTGGACTTAGATGACTTAAAGGTCCCTTCTAACCCAAACTATTCTATGATTTTATGATTCTGTCATTCTATTATGCTATGCAGTTGTGTATAAGCTATTATATGAAAAAAAGTCCATGTCCTACTCATAACTTTTACAGAAAAATCTATATTTATTACAAGAAGTAAATTCTAAAATCCAATTTTATTGTGTGAATAAATATGAAGCTTGTGGGTGAGAAGTCGGAGAGCAACAGTCTAAGGGCAGAATCTACTGATTCTGATTTCAAAAAAAAGTGTCAAATTTTCTGTATTTTTATACCAACATCTATCACATATATGAACAAAAGTGGTAGTTTGTAATACTGTGAAAAGTATAACAAAAGTATTAAAAGTATACTTATTGTGATGACCAGACTGAACACAATCACAGAATCACAGAACATGCTGAGTTTGAAGGCACCCGCAGGAATCATCAAGTCCAACGCCTGGCCCTGCACAGCACCATCCCCAAGAGTCACAACGTGTGCCTGAGAGCATTTCCCAAATCCTTGAACTCTGCCAGGCCGATGCTGTGACCTCTTCCCTGAGAAGCCTGTTCCAGTGCCCAAACACCCTCTGCGGGAACAACCTTTTCCTGATGTCCAGCCTAAACTCCTGACACAGCTTCAGGCCATTACCTGGGGTTCTGTCACTGGGCACCACAGAGAAGAGATCAGTGCCTGCCCCTCCTCTTCCCCTCATGAGGAAGTTCCAGACTGCGCTGAGGTTTGTCCTCAGTCTCCTCTTCATGCAGAACAAACACAAAGACCTCAACAGCTCTGTGTGTGGCTTCCCCTCAAGGCCCTTTGTCATCTTCACTGTCCTTCTTTGTACACTTTCAGATAGCTTAATATCTTCCTTATACTGTGACTAATTATAATTGTATATATTTCTTATAATATTTTCAAATAAATGCATTTTTAAAAATTTGTTAGTTTACATTATTCTTTTTTGTCTATTAGAAGCATATAGTCTAGAATCTTTCCTTTTTAAACATTTCCTACCTAAAGATAGGTTTCCAAATGAGAATTTGATTTTTTTTTTCCTAAGTCTATTGAGTATATGCTATTGATTTAAGTTTTAGAAGAATCTCCGCTACTGTTTGGAACAAGAGACCTTGAGTACAAATCTCTGATTTAGGGACCTGTTAAACATAAATGCACTTCATAGAATGCTGAAGAAAATTGTTGCATAATTCAGATTTCTGGAGTTTGAAAATGCTGAATCAAAATCTTCTTCACAAGAGACAGAAAAGAAATTAATTTACCCTCAGGCAAATATCTTATGATGACCTACATTTTTATTACTGAGAATAAAATTAATGAACATAGAGATAATGTAAAGCACTCTGTAAATGAGTTGTCAAAAGACTACTATGAGGATATGTTTTTTGTGTTACTGTCTAATTATGTTTTTGTTTTTTGAATCCTTTTTAAATTTGTTAAACAAATGTTATTACCAATGATGGCCTAAAATGGGCTGAATCAAATTTGTGGTAAGTACATTGCACAATAAAAAGTCTTCCAAAGAATAAATTCACTGTTAGGAAAACTTTTAAGTTTCATAAATCTCAGAATCTTTAAGAACTTTGTGCAAGAAACATTAATTTTAGGGAAAGAAAGTCTGCAAGACATTTGCTTCTGTTCAGGTAGCTATGTATTGCAGTTATAATATTGTTCTATCTTAAAGGAATTCAGAGAAATAGTTTAAAAATTATATAAACAAATAAATACTGTGCTACCAGACATATATCAGAAATATTAGGAGGAAATAAGAATAGTATTAATTGCTTTTTAAAATATGCTAACTTGGAATAAGTAGAATTATTATGTCTAAGAATATGCCACATTCCTTGTTAATTCTGAAAACCACAATAATTTCTTAGAAGGTGATTCAGATTGCCTTCTGTGGTTTTTAGTTTTAGTTGCAATAACTTATATATAGATCCTGCTATTAACCTTTATAATTTTGCAGAGGCTTCAAGAAGAGAAAAAAATGTATTAAGACTATAATGAATGTAAGACATCTGGATTTCTATTATGCAATTTAATAAATCATATTTGCTGTACTTTCTTTTAAAATTGTGAAATAAATATTTTGTCATTAAAAGAAGGAAAAAAGAAAGCTCAATAAATTTTCATAAATATTTTTAGCGACGTCCTGACTATTTCAAATGCACTGTTATGTATTAATTCCGCATTTTCTTTGGTAGTTAATTACTGTAATTTCAAGTAATGGAAATTATTTTCCCAACTTTTCCCCATACAATATATAGTCTAATAAGTTTTGATATATTTTCTTTCTGGACAGGATAAAAAGACATGTGTGCAGTGTTTTACTAAGAATTTCTCTAATTAAAAAAAAGGCAAAAAAACCCCAAAACCCAAACCATACATTGGATAATGTAACAAATTAAAAAATATCTGAAGCATTGAAAAAAAAAAACCCTCAATCAAATAAACCATCATTCTCAAAATCTTTCTACTGCAGGCCAAAGAGAAACAGAGAAATTTGAATGTTGTGTTTAATATCAGAAACCAAGTAACTTCAGATCTGATTATAAAATGTTATTTTTGCACTTTCTGCTGTCTCTCCTTCATCGACTTTAGGGAAAATATAGTCAGATATTACAATCAGTGTTACATAGATTATCGCAGCAATTATTTTGAATAGTAATATATCAGTCTTAAGGAAAGACCATTGTTAACAAATCCACTCCTAAGTTACAAAATCAAAACCATCAGGGTTAATTTAAAGAAATGTATTAGAGAAATAAAAGAAAACACTATTCTCCCAGATTCAGAGAGAAAAAGAATGGGTCAAGGCATTGACATATAATTTTTAAAATTTAAACAAAACAGAAGGCAGGAAAAAATGCTTGATGTTCTCTCTGTAGAGTGTCAGTAAGCTTCATATTTGTATTTTTATGCAATGGCAAACATATTTTTGTCTCTCAAGTATTCATTTTATCATGCATTTAAGCAAAGTAACTGAGGCACTCTCCAAAATAAGTCATGCAAGCAAGTGTATCAGATAAATTTATTGTTCAATCTTCCTTTTATGTAGAATATTCAAAACAAATCAATCCTAAATACCTCAGAAAGAAGGCAGAACAAACCTTAATGGAGCAGTGTATCCATTCCCATAGGACAGGTGCATTTGGAAGTGCCTTCTCCAGAGTGTACTGTTTGACTGTTAGCTAGATATATTGTACTGAGTGCAAAATATCGTGATGTTCTTGTGCCAGAAGAACTGGGTTTTTCCCTTCTCAAATCACTTGCTAAACTCCTGCAGGCTATAAACAAACTTCCATTGGTATTCTCTGAACAGCACTTCATGTGAACAAACTGTCCAGTATTCATAACAATAGTAAGTGGTAGAAATAAATACTTCAGTGGAAAAACGGACTTTTAAGACAAATTTCAAGCATGTAAATTCAACAGTAATTAGTGCCCCAAACATTTGCAAAGGAGTATATTCTTAAGAGAAGGAGAAATAAAGTGACTGGACTGCAGTCACTCATCTTTTTTCTCCTCCTGTTTTGCTCTGAGAAAGGAACAGATGTCCAGTGCTGTCAAAAAACACAGTTGCATACAGACATGGATTGGCCGCACCTTGCATTTCTTTAGTGCATTAGTGCCTGATGTGGTGATCCGTAAAAAAAAACCAAACCAAACCAAACCAAACCAAATCAAACCAAAACAAAACAAAACCAAACAAAAAACCAACCAAAAAAAAAAAAACCAAAAAAAAATTTGTAAAACATCAGAATATCCTCTTTAATTTGGCTTTAGGAAAAAGGCAAGGTTTTTTGATGAGGTTGTGTCTTCACACTGGTCAGGCATGAAAACTGTTGAAAAGCAGATTTAAAGAATGTTGAGTCAGACTACAGGTTATAAGTCTTCCAGACTGACTTTTAAAATGACCTAACTTTTCTGTAGTTCATTTTGAGATGCTCTGATATCTTGATAGCTGGTTTTGCATTTGTATAGGATTGTGCGCCTTTTAGTTTTCAAAAATTACTCTCGAATTCTAAAATTTTAGCCATAAATGTAACTGTGTGTAAAGGGATTTCTCAGCTATAAGCTAGCATAAAACTGATTTGATTTCCAAGCCTTTGTTTAGAGTGTCCTGTGGGAAGACATTACCAGTCAGGCAAATTAAATGGAATTACATTTAATAGTTTGGTAATACAGAAAAATTTTCATTACATGAGCTGAAATAATGAGCCTATATAATTTAATATTAATTCCATCATCATAGAGATAAATCTCATTGTGATCTTTAAATCAGATGATAAGACCCTTTGTCTTTATATTAAAAGTTGTTATAGTTTCTAGTTAAGTGCCACCTGTTCACACTAGATTTGTAATTGCTCTGATTATCTATTCCTATTGAGTTCACACAAAGTGAACTTCTTTTTAAAAAGGTATTTTAAACAGACTTTGCATTTCATTTATAATTACAAATACTAAATGCATATTTAAGCTTTTAAATATGAAGAAATAACATGTCACAGAGTTCTGTGCAATGTTGTGCTCTCTATCATTCTCCTAGCGCTTATTTTCCCCAGTTTGTCTTATCTCATCACAATATCCTTGTTTGATTTAAGCTGCGAGCCTGTCAAAGCTGGTGCACACCTGCATAGCTTTAACTGGAAGTTTGTAAGAATCCCATATGGAATTGCTCAAATAGAAATTTTCTAATTAAATAGGAAACTCAGTGTGGTGGTGAGGAATAGGGCCATCTGTCCTCCTGCATTGAGTTGCTCGGTTCTTTGGCAATTGACAGACTAGACCAGCCCTTCCCCGTTTGCACTCCAGCTCTCTGAAGCAGTGGAACGGCAGGATCTGTCTCTGGGGGCCCTGGGGATGTGTGTCATGGGCAGACAGGCAAGGTGCAGACCCCAGATCAGCTCTCTGCTGCCCGCAGGAAGAGCCTGTCCACAGCCCCGCGAGCTGCTCCTCTGCTCCGGCCAGTCCTCTGGAGGCAAAGGAACAATTTGAAGCCACAGATTTTGGCTGTCAGCTTCAGGTACTGGTGCCAGGTCATCCTAAGTACAAAAAATTGTGCTAGGAGACTATTGATTTACCTTGAATAGTGTTCAGTTAAAAAAATAACAAACTGAGAAACAAGGAACCAATAACATTAGATTTCAATGATTCAACATTTCAACTATTTTCAACTAATTTCAACTAATTTAAACTATTAAAACACTTGGATATTTTTCCTTGGTGTAATTTCTATCTCTCCAGTTCTAATTATCTCCATCAGTCCACATTTTTCTGTTAAAATCAAATGTATTTAGCTATATTTCGCTGTATAAAATGTACAAATAGTCCAACAACTAAATGAGGACAAATGTTTCAAGTTAAATACGTACCAAAATAATTTACTGAAAAGTGCATATAACTTCTAGCTCCCCAACAATAAGAACAACACTGTTATTTGTAAAGACATTATCTCAAAATCAAAAATCAACAAAATTAGACAGATCCACCTTTTTCATTCCTTTGCTTCTCAAAAATTAGTTTGTTACACTGTAGAAAAATAAGCATATATAATAAAGAAGAAACAGCTGCAGCAGCATTACAGTTTAATTCCATGAAGACCTTGCATGGGGCTTTTTCAATTTTTGTCATTTCTGTCACAAGAGAGGCTTTGGGTAATAAATTTGAAAGCTTGATTTCGTCACTGACTTCAAGGTAGAATGTATTTCACCATATGATTTTTCTGACAAAACATGTCAGACTTGTACTATTTTGAAAGGAGACTGATATGTTCCTATCAGTCATAGTTCTCTTGAAAGAACTTTGGATTGCTGTGGAAGAAATTTATCATAATTAATACAACTTTCGTCCTTGCTTTGCTGCAAGTTTTGTGTGTATTAGAAATATATTCATATTTTAAAAACTTGCACATTTTGGAGATATGTAAATAAGAATAAATATTTTGCTTGTGTGTTTAAAATTTGCAGACCATTAAGTTGCATTACTAGCATTCCTATGTTTGCATATAAATATTTTGTCATTAATTTGACAAATATATGAACTAATTTAATTATGGCAACTTCTCTCCTTATACGTCTTCTTGCATGTCATATATTTTTGAGGATGTGTAGGAATATGACCATTAGTATGATGCATGTGTTATCCAGGCTAGTAATGTGCCTCTTAAACACTCATCATTTGAACTCCTGCACTTTTCTAACGATGACTAGTCTCAATTTAAAGACTAATGGATAGTCTAGCAGGTTCACAGATAAGCTGTTACCGTGATAAACTAGAAAACATTCTTGTCCATACTTGCATTTTCATCCCCTGCTTTCATCTTCCCGACAATGGATCTTATTGTGTCCACTTCTCCTAGATTAAAAAGCTGTGAGAAATTAGTTCCTCATGTGCTTGCTTGTAGCTGCTGGTCACACCATGCCTTAAACTTCTTTTCTACTTATTAAAGAGAACAAATTAAATTTATTAAATCTCTTGCTTGTAAAACATCTTAGAGAGATGAGTCATTGCTGTGCACTCATCTGAAACCTGTTTTGCAAAGAAATGGAAAACATACAGAGGTAACTGCTATACAGATATGAAGAAGTTATGAACTTGCCTTCTTCTATACCTAGCCATCACTTTGATGCAGAAAAACAATCCCATTAAAATGTTGCAGTTTTAGTTGAATCCTTCTACTCTGTTAATTTTCAAGATATCTGTTCGGTGCTATCAGTCTCTTTTTCAATAAAACTAAATCTGCCCATTTAAAATCTCTTTCACCTTACTTTATTGAAAAATATGAAAAACTTTAAAAGCATTTTCAAAATCCTTTCTAAATGTATATGAAATTTAAAAATAATAACTATCAAGTTGCTCATGTTTGTTCCTTCTTGCAGTCACGGATGTGTTCTTCACTGCTTTGGTTTTCTAAGGAATTCACTCAAACTGATAAGAAAAGGCCTATACCTTTAGAAGTGTGGACCACACCTGAATGCACATTGAGTTCTTTGACTAAACTAACATTGAAAAATAGAGGGTAAAACTGACACTGTGAGAGGAGCTGCACAGTTGAGGATTTAGGGGACTGAGAGCTGTCTGTGCAGGGCAAGTCACTGATGGAGCATCAGAGGCAACACTACTGTGTACCCAGTATAATACATGGGAACACAAACACATGCACAAAGTCCATTGCTCCTAAATCGTAAGTTTTGGTTTGAAGACAGGACAGGTACTATAAGCATTAGGAAATTATATCTATTATAAATAAATATACATACA
>VWZV01013039.1:0-14364 GCA_013397155.1 Irena cyanogastra | reverse complement strand
CTTGTCCTGTCACTACATACCCTGTAAAAAGTTCTTCAGCTCTCTTGTAAGCTCCATGCAGGGACTGGAAGGACTCAGCAAGGCCACCATGCAACCTCCAAGCTAAACAACCACTCTCTCATAGGAGAGGGGCTCCAGCCCTCTAATCATGTTCATTGCCCTCCTCTGGACCTTCTCTAGCAGATCCATGTCCTTCTTATGTTGGGAATCCCAGGCCTGGATGCAGGACACCAGGTGGGGTCTGCAAAGAGAAGAGTAGAGGGGCAGAATCACCTCCTTTGACCAGCTGGCCACATTTCTGATACAGCCCAGGGTGCACTTGGGTACATGCTCTTCCACTGAACTATCTGGTGGCATATATAAAGCAATGTCATGAACCAGATCTGGCTTATCTAAAAAATGCTAAATTAAAATATTTTAAAGCCTAATTATTTCTCTGATACATCTGATTGATAGCATAGTCTCATTAACAGTAAAAGATAAAAAAGCTTGGAGGTAGATTAAGTGCAATCTATAGAGCGTAAAGGATTAGCATTTTTTTGTGTGTGAATAAGTTATTTCTTACTTCTATCTGTCGTGTTTGTTTTAGCAACATTGTCTTTTGCAGGTCAAGAAAATTTCCTTGATCATGGAATTGAAGAAGATTTTATCCAGAGGTATGTCACTGGATAACTTCAAAATTCTCTTTTAGTTATTCCTTCTTAGTGAATTCCTGGATTAATAATCAGTACTTCAGAGAAGATTGGTGAAAATAATGGAAACTAAGAGAAAATGTGGGGAAGAAATGCTTTATTCATTCTCCCAATGTGCTTCTGTATCTGATGTTGCTTTTAAATTTGCAGTCCTTTATGTGATGGCTAGAATTTACTAATGTAGTTCCACATGCTGAATTACTTCTGGCCCTAATAATTTGTGTCTCACATGAAAAATTCTTACATTAGATATGTAGAAAGCAAGTTAAAATGTGGCACTGCTTTTAAACTCTTATCATCACATTCAGATTGTCTGTCTTATTGCTTTTTGTCTTTCAGTGCCATACACGATTTGCAAAGAGATACAGAGGAAGCAAAAGTCTCTTTCCAGAACAAGACATTGGCCTTGCAAAGGTAGAATTTTCATCATCCTTTATTTGGAGCTTTCCTCTGTGTGCTTGCATACATAGATGCATATATACATATGTCTGACTAAAACAGGATTTTAAAGTGATATGGGAGATTGGGGAGATTTTAAGTACCATTGAATGATAGTAATGCAGATATATATGCTGTAGAAAACAAAACCAAAAAAAGCCTACCAAAACTAAAAACCTACACATTGAAATCTGTACATCCAAAAGTTCCTTTACAGTTGGGAAGGAGTGACTGTACAGATCAGTGAGCATATTTCTTGGCAGTATTCTCTGAATGCCTATGGAAAGTGGAAGTTGCTAATGTTAAACATGCTCTGTGTTTCATGGCTGTTTATTTGAATTCACACCTTTGCCCAAATTCCTTTCTGCAGACTCTGGGATTAATGGTGTCTAAATATGTTGGTCAAGAGAAAAAGGAGTTGTCATTCTCACAAATAATCATTGAAATACTTCTTTCCTGTCCTTAGAGTTAAGCCCCATTATTTAAGAAGCGTGGTATTTAAAGGTACTGAGTATTTTGTTTATATAATTCCAATGTGAAAGTGGACAAAAGTGGAATCCTGGAAATTATGTTCTTCTATTACTTATTTACGTCTGCTTCTCTCTGTTTCCTGCTTCTCTCAGTTTCTTACGAGTTCTCATCAGTCAAATGCTATTTCTTACAATATGCAGGATCCAAATTATGGATGCCCTGAGAAACAAATTGGAACAAGATGATGAGGACTCACGGTAAGGTGTTCTTGGGAGTCAGATGGCTAGAAAGAAATGAACTTTGCACAATTGTGACACATTTCTAGATTATTTCAATTTACCTCTTGTGAAAGGAAGCTTCCTTTTTCTAGATTTGACAGAATTATATACTGTCTACCTTCTAGAATCAGTATGATCAGTCCTCATACACCCATGATAGATTTGCAGCTGGGCTCTGAATTTACCCACCTTTGATTACAGAGATGATAATTCTTGAATCACTAGTGAGAACTGCTTGTAGCCAAGACAGCTTTTTGTCTTAAGTGCCTGAATTGCCTGCATTTATAATAGCTGAGCACATAATACAGACTTGTAACAGGGCCTTGCCTCTGCTTTGCTGCCTTTATTAATTAACTATGTAGGAGCAAAAGGTCTTTGAAAAAGAATTGAAGGCTTAAACATATTTAAAAATAGCTTTTCATTTCCTCTCCGTTATTAACAGGTGGATACATATGAAGTGTAATATGAGATATTTAATTTCTGTCAGAAATACAGCTAAGAGATTGCATCTCCATGATTCAGGAGCTTTAATTCATAGCCATTTCCAGATGGCTAGGCTTTCTTCATGCCTTCTAAACTCTGTGATGTAAAATGTTGGACAGACTTAAATGAAATCTTAGGAAAATTGAGAGGGAATTAATGGAACTCTTTGACCTCTACAATGATACTGAGTATATTAACTGTAAAAAGAAGTGATATTATAAGTGTAAGTGCAAAAAGAAGTGACACATAATATTTTGCTACAAGGAGAAATTATAAATTCTTTATTTAAACTAAATAAAGTTGATTAAAACATTTATTATATTGACTTACATTAGTGGTCTTAAGGTATGCAACTGTTTCCTTCCTTAGTACGATCTTGGAAACAATGAAACACATAATATTGCTCAGCCAGACAATAATTGACTGTCAGCAGGTAAGTGGCATTTGTAGCTTCTGTTACTGTTGTGCATGACTGTGTGATTACTAAAAGTGATCATGTAAGTAATTCTGTTTTAGCGTTGCCTTAGCTGTTTTTGTGGACTGAATTAACATCTTTCAATATTTTTGAAGACAAGAGTCTGGAAAATAATTATTTTTTCATTTCAGCAAGTACATCAGAAGGAACAGCAGTTGATTGACATTAAAAGGGAAAGACTCTGTAAGTGTGTTATTTGTATTGGCTTTGGTTTGTATTTTAATGTAGAGTTCATATAGTTCATATTTTAAAGTTGTTCTTCTAGCAATACTAATTTACATGGAAAGTAACAAAACCCAACACAGTTATAAAACTTGTTAAAAGAGTAGAAAGTACTGTAGAGATGAGCTGGTGTGTTCCCTGCTTGAACGTAAGATTGACACGTTAGAATGAGAGATGTGATACAACACTCAAAAACAATGTGGCAGCATTTTATTATTTCATGTAAGCTCAGAAAGTTACACATTGTTTAGTCATTTAAATCAGCCCTACAGCACCTAAAAGATACTTTTTTGTCATACTGCACATTTATGAGATGTTTGCAGAATAAAGAGGGAATTTACTTAAAAAGAAGTGTATATATATAGGTATTCAGTAGTCTTGTTAGAGTGGGTCAAATTTAGATGTGATGTCAGTATTCAGAACTTCATATGATAAAGGTGTTCTTTGAATGCTTTTTCTTTCATGACCAGGTTTGCCACCAATTTTAACAGCTATTGTTTGATTCACATGTAGGGAGTCGTGTTTATTTTGACAGTAATGAACAAACACAGTAAAATAACTGTTCCCATAGGAAAAATGAACATATTGATATCTTTGCAAATAAAGGAAGGAATGCTCTGCCAGAATTCTTTCAACATATGGACTGCTTCTAAACACTTTTTATGAGTCTAGTTTTTAACCTGGTTTCCTATAAAAATAGTAATATTCACTGGTCATGTCCACATGCTCCTTGTATGACTTTGGAATTTGGTTTCAATGAAATCTGAAAAACAAGTAAGGGTCTTTAAGAGGTATAAAAAAACCCTGTAAAAGTTGTGGCACTCAAAAACAGGGTATAGGACAGAAGTGCAAATTAGTCCCCGTGTGATGGAAATGCAGGCAGCATACAATGTACTTTCTGTTTTGCTGTTGGCCAGGGAGCCAATTGATGTAGTTTGATACCAAATAGCCACAGCATGTGTTGCTTCTTTCATAAAATAAATATAGTGAGGTATATTGGAGAGAAGGAGTAGAGTGTGAAATAAGGGTTATGCAGTGGAAGTGCTTTAGGTGGCTATGAGGAAAAGAGTATCTTCAGTTCTACTGTTTACCTAACTGCTTAATGCTTAATTTTCCTAATAACGTAACAGCACTAAAAAAATACGGAGAAGAGAAACTACAAATTCAGACCATGATGGAAAAGAAAAAGGAGAAACAAGCAAGTGTCACTGAAACAAAGATGATGCTTGATAAATTAGAACAAGAAAGACAGGAGACTACAGTAATTCAAAATGTGTTCCAGGTAATGTTGTGTGGCTTTTAGAACCAAGTTTACAATTTTTCATTACACTCAAGATAACATACTGTATGGCAAATATAATTTAACAACGCAAAACTGTTTTCTAAAACCTTTAAGTTTAAAAGTGGTAATGGAAAAACTGTGTATAGAAGGAAGACTTCTGTTGCGTTAAAGGATAAGAGAATGAAATTGTCACAAGCATCTTTGCATTAATTTTTTGCAGGGTTTAGAGACAGTCTATCAATCTGTCTTTGTTTCCTTAAAGGTACAAAAATAATGCATTGTCACTGCGACCTTTCCTGCAGCCCAGGCTGGCTCGGTGGAGTTTGTCTCAAGGTGGCAGTGACAAGACACTGTCGGCTAGAGAGCACTCTGAGGCGCAGATAGGTCTGACAACAGAGAACTGATAAAAGAAGCAGAGGGAGTCTCTTGTTGCCTTAAATCCGACCCAGTTTATTGGGAACGAGAACTGAACTGGAGACCAACAAACAGGCAGAAGGGCAGGCTGGCAAGAGCAAGGAACGCAGGGTGCACAGAGCTTTTAAACAGGAACCGCCCAGGGGGTGGCTACCTCGGGAAAACCAATCACTGACAAATAAAGGAGGAGGGTAGGTCACGAGCACCAATGGTGCGTCGAGGGAAGAGGGGGACCCCTGCGGGGCCAGGGAGACATTGATTGGGTAAAGGGTTGAGGGACAGGGAATCTTCTGGAAAGATGTGCTGGGGAACCTTGATGGACAGCATTTGGGACAAGCCTAGGAGGAAGGGACAACAGGACAGACAGGAACAAAGGCGGGAAGTCTGGGGGCCAAACCATTTTACTCAACATAATGGGGGAAAGGGCAAAACCATTTGGCACAAACAAATAACAGGCCGCAACAATGCATCTTTCTTGAAGAATGTCTGTCACAGTAATGGCTGTATTTCCTTCTACTCTGAGTCACTTCTGCACTCTACCAAATCAGTTACCCCATCTCATGGTTAGAAAAAATTAATAAGTGTTAATCCCACCTTACCAGGAAGCCTTAATCTGCCCCTTCTGGCCTTCTCTGTGTCACCCCTTACAGTCCTGTGAAAGCCTTGGCCTGCAGCCACGGACAGTCTCGAAATTCTTTCAGCAGTATAGCCTTTGCCCTTTTGATTTTCCATGTGTCGGGGGCTGCTAACTAGTCTGTTTACATGCAGCAACTGGCAGGTTACCTGGAATGTGGAGTCATGCAAAAACCTCATGGTTTGGGTTAGCGTGGAAGGGTCTCAGGCTGCATAGGAATGTCAAGGACAAAAAGAGTTCTGACTTTTTGTTCTGCATGCTATGGCTGCTACTATTTTGCATTGATAACATTGTTACATCTCAATTTGAGAATGAGAAATTTAATGTTGTAATGGGATTTAGATTGGAGTCTAAAACTATCTCCTGGTTTTGTATTTGTGAAATTTTCTGAGCCCTAAGTAGAGCAAATCCTCTTTGGTTAAATTTAAATTCCCATTTTCAATCCAGAATGGCAGGGTGAAGATGTTAACTGTGTTATTTCATGTTTATTTTAAAGTTTGAGGCAAACTTTATTTCATATTGTTAAAAACGTTCTCTAGGTTTCTGTGTTTAAAATAGAGGTAGTATGCAAGGCCCTCTAGGAAATAAAAAAGCATTGATTTGGGTCTTTTTTTGCCTATATATCAACAATAGGATCTAAACTAATACTTCTGTTTTTCCCCCATCCTGCCTACTTCAAACACTTGAAAATTTCAAGGGCTTTCAAATTAAAAATTATAAAGCAGACTTTCTTTGAGATAATAGGACTAGGAATAAAGGATATCTTGAGATATAAAGGACTAGGAATTGTCCTTTGCAAGGGCTTGTTTTAACCTGTAAATCTTTCTCATTTATAGAACATCATAATTGGAAGCAGAGTTAACTGGGCAGAAGATCCATCTTTAAAGGCAATTGTTCTACAGCTTGAAAAAAATGTCTCTCTTCAGTGAGTCAAGAGACATGGTGTTTATTTTATACAGTGCCTGCATTTCAACTAAACTTGATAGATTATATGTATCTCAAAAAGATCAAAAGGGTATCTCAAAAAGGTCAAAATTTGACCTTTCTGAAAGATGTTGTTCTGTCTAAACAATTTTAATGTCTCAAAGCAATTCTTTGAAATGAAATTTATCTTCTGGTAGACAACAAACGTTTATACGGGTAGTAGAGTTGATGAAATGAAACTACCTGAAGACTCACTTCTCAAGCTGTCCTGTCTCAAACATGCTGAAAGGCAGCAATAATGCAAGAAAAGTCCACTTCTACATGAAACCTTGAAACCTAAACTGAGGCTTTGCTGTACCCCTTTCCTAGGGATCAGCAGGCCAGAGAGCTCAAGCAGGATGCACAAACCTGCTCTGTCCGATTTGAAAGCTCAATCAGGAAATTTTATTAGCAAGTTTGGACTTGAGATTTTTTTTGTATGTATAATTTTAAATTTTTAAATTTTTAGATTTTTAAATTTTTAAAATTTTAAATTTTAAACACCAGAAATTTTATGTTCTTGTTAGCAGTGACTCGTTTGCAGAGGTGACTTAATACTGTTGACTGTGCAGCTAAGCAGTGTTTAATTGCATGTCTTCACTAGCGTTTGCGCTTTTTTTAGTTGATGTTGTTTGTTTGATGTTTAAAGGAAATCGATTCTTGGGGCGTAGCACATTTTGGGAGTGTGTAGTGTCCCTTGTTATCTTGGTGTGTAACTTCACTTTTAACTTTGTGAGTGATCACTAGCTATTCTTTTGGGTAGGTGTCTTGATCTAACAATAAAAATAAAACGCCGGTTTTCCTGAAAATATTTTACTTGGTTTGGAGTTTATTTTCATTCATGGTAAAGCAGTTTGCTTGGCAGGCCAGGCCAGGCCACAGCTCCCGGCCGTGCCCACAGAGAGGTCCCGCCCACGGCGCGCGTTCGTGGTTGGGGGCGGGGCCCGCAGCTGCCCCTCAGGCTCGTCACCATGGGCAGCAAGATGGCGGCCGCTACGAGGGCGGTGCAGGTAAGGGCGGCCGCGGGACAGCGGTGTCTTGAGACAGCCGGAGCCCTGGCTCGGGCGGCGCGGCTCGCTTCTCCTGCTGCCGCCGCCGAGCAGCAGGTCTGAGGTGGCTGCGGCTTGAGGACACGCCGCCGGGGCGGCCAGTGTCCTTGGGGAGAGCTGTGCAGTCGTGCGCGCACGGTGTCGCAGGTCCCTGGTGCTGTGGTAGCAGCGGGTGCGGAGCTGGTTGACATCTCCTTCCTACGATGAGCCTCTCCAAGGTGAAAGTACTTTGTACAGGCAGAGCACAGCTCGCGATTCCGTGTGCTAAAGCGCTGTGGAACCCCGACATGGTTTGGATTGGAAAGGACCTTAAAGGTCACCTAGTTACAACACCCCCCGCCGTGGGCAGGGACACTTTCTTTAGACCACGTTGCTCAAAGCCCCGTCCAGCCTGGTCTTAGGCACTTCCAGGGATGGGATAGCCACAGATGCTTTGCGCAACTTATGCCGGTGCTTCACCCCCCTCAAAATAAAGGATTTCTTCCTAATCTTTCTAATCGAAACCTGCCCTCTTTGGGTTGTAAGGTCTCCCCAGAGCATTCTTCAGACTGAACAACCGCAGCTTTCTCAGCCTGTTCTCAAAGGAGAGGTGCCTCAGCCCTCTGATCATCTTAATGGCCCGGCTCTGGATTCACTCCAGCACATCCATATTTTTTTTTTGCTTTGGGGACCCCAGAGCTGGACACAGCACTCTGGGTGGATTCTCACCAGAGCACATTGCATTGTAATTGCGTTTATGCAATGGCAGTTTTTTTACACACACACACACACATACACAGATGAGAAAAGGAAGACAAAGCCTCTACCTGCTCTGGACGTCAGGGAGTGCAGGACTACTTTTTAAAGTAAAATTCTTCCTGGGGTAAACCAAAACTTCAAGAAGCAGTAAGTGTATCAAAATAGTGGTGCAGAGAGCCGCTGTTTAGTGCGGTTGTTTGATACATTGTGCATTCCATTTTATTATTCGAGGTAACCTGTGTCTATTTCTCCCACTACCTGGTCTCCTTCTAGGTAGTCAAGCCACATACTCCATTAATAAAGTTCCCTGACAGAAAAAGTGGTCCCAGACCTAAAAGTAAGTATTTTGGGTATGGATACAGCTTGCGCCAGATTTCTTTGCATGGACTGTTTTATTTAAGAACCAGGACCCAATTTCTCTCTTTCAGCTATACAACTGAACTGAGTTAGAGCAGGGTTTTGAAACTTGCTTGGTTTAGTTTGAAGGCAACTCTTGAACTTTCTTCACAACTTCTTTTCTGTGCAACTGTGTTTAGATACATAATGCATGCACATCTTTATTTTTTCTCAAGAAAGATTCATAAGGATTTCCAGTGTTTGTTTGCTGCTTTATATAAAGTCACATTTTCCCAAATACTAATATTTACTGAAATGACTGTGCTCAAGTGAGTTTGAAGTAGTTTTAGTTACTCAGTGATATTTGCATAAATGATGTTGCATTTTTCTCATTTTTTCTTAATTGAAGCATGTGATGTATTTTCTGCTGTATTTTCAAAACATTATTATAGCTGGGAGATCCAGCCCTCTGTACGTTTTAAGAAGTATTTTCATGTGTTACTAATTAATGCCGAGGAAAAAAAAATATTTCATTGCAATCTTTGACATTAGCTTTTATACCTATGTTGATATTTATGGTATTCCCAATACTATTACATTTAAACTACAGGTTTATATTAGCAATATGATGATTTAGAAGTCCTTTTGGGTCAAAAGGCATCTCAAAGAAAAGTAGGAGTTGTCTTTAAAAGTTCTGTTACGTTATTCTCACTTCTTTTGAAATTATACTATGCCTAGTTACTTTCCACAGCATTATCAAACCCGCAGTTCAGCTTTAAGTTTAGTTTAACATTTGAAAGCCTCCACAATGCATATAAATGCCTCTTCTAACTTGCCTGTGAACTCTTCAGGTTCAAGTTATTTTCTGCAATAACTTTCTGTAAAAATTCTGTACATTTTGCACAGTTCAGCCAAATGCACCACATCTTATGCCAGTAAACTACTTTCTAAAAAGCCTGAAAATGTGTTTCTGAGCTCTTGTTTATCTCTGTGTCAGAAGATTCTTGTGACTGTATCTTTCAAGTATGTTAGACTTTTCTACCTTTATCAGGATCTGTCATCTTGTTAGTAAACTGCAACCTACTTTGTCTTGCTTGAATGCTGTAGGAAAAACTGCATTTAATTGTACCAGACTGTTGCTCCTACATAGCTAAATGGCTCCTCAGAGCAACTAGGGATGTGAAAGGCCAGACAAATTCTAGTGGGTCTATTACTAGTGCAACATTATGGTCTCAAACAGGGAAGGGAGAGATGTAGTAGGGACTGTAATAGAACTAAAGCAGCAGCAGTAAAATTTCTGATTACTGCACTTCTGATGTTTTTAATTGGCTAATGTGTCTGCTCCAACTACACTTCAGACTGAAACATGCAGTAGAGAAAAATCCTTGACAAATCTCTAGACTTTTTTGTGGTAGGTGAAACAAACTTGGAGAAACTTTTTTGTTTTGTTGGTTTTTTTTGGTTTTTTTTTGTATGTAAGGTGTGTTATTTCTTGAAACAAAAATACTTTGCCCCCTGTTCACAATACACTGCTTCTGATGGGCTCAGTTCTGCCTTGCTCTGTTTTGGAAATTCCATTATTTCTGAACCAATTTGGGACTTTCAGACCCAGTCTTATGACTGACAGCGTCTGAATATGCCTCTCAATGGTGGCTTCATCACAGTGCTGCAGATGTTTTGTTTGATTGTTTGTCCCAATCCTGCAACTGCATCAGACTCATTAAAGCTAAAACTGGCTCACTCTCCTTTGTGGTCATTAGTTTTGCTGGAAGCAGGAAGAACAAAAGCAGGCAAAACTGTGGTGTTGTAGCTGCTCACATGCTTTGGTTCATGCAGCTTTCATGCTGCTTATTTTATAGTTACATAGAGCTTCTGTCCAGCTGTTAGATGTTGCACTTGTCTTGCTCATTTTTCTGGAGCACTGAGAAAGACTTCTGGAAGCATTCTGCTTTGTCAGGTATTTTACCCTTATAAATCACAGAATGATTAGGTTGGAAGAGACCCTCAAGATCATTGCGTCCAACCCATGCCCTAAAACCTCAACTGAACCATGGCACTGAGTGCCACATCCAATCTTTTTTTAAACACGTCAAGGGATGGTGACTCCACCACCTTCCCAGGAAGACCATTCCAGTACTTCATCATTCATTCCGTAAAAAGCTTTCCTAATATCCAACTTACATTTCCCTTGTTGCAGATTAGGACTGTCCTCTGATTCTGTCAGTTGCTGCCTGGTGAAAGAGACCAACCCCCACCTGACTACAACCACCTTTCAGGGAGTTGTAGAGTGTGATAATCAGTCACCCCTGNATGCTTCCAGCTTAGTGTCATCTGCAAATTTACTAATGAAAGACTCAATCCCCTCATCCATGTTGTCAGTAAAAATATTGACCAGAGCTGGCCCCAGCACAGACTCCTGAGGGATGCCACTGGTGCCTGGCCACCAGCTGGATCCAGCACCGTTCACCACCACTCTCTGGGCCCAGCCATCCAGCCAGTTCCTAGCCCAGCAAGCAGTGCTCCTGCCCAAGCCGTGGGCTGCCAGCTTTTCCAGGAGTGTGCTGTGAGAGACTGTCAAAGGCCTTGCTGAAGTCCAAATATTCAATATCCACAGCCTTTCCCATGCCCACCAGGTGGGCCACCTGGTCATAAAAGGAGATCAAGTTGGTCAAACACAACCTACCCATCCTAAACCTGTGCTGACTGGGTCTGATACCCTGGCCATCCTGTAAGTGCTGCTTGATGACACTCAGTATAAATTGCTCCATGATCTTGCCAGGTACTGAGGTCAGGCTAACTAGCCTATAATTACCTGGATCCTCCTTTGTACTCTTTTTGTGAAGGGGTGTCACACTGGCCAGCTTCCAGTCCTCTGGAACCTCACCAGTGAGCCAGGACTGTTGGTAAATGATGGAGAGCAGCTTTGCAAGCTTGTCTGCCAGCTCCCTCATCAGCCTGAGATGGATCCCATCCCATATACAGGACTGAGTCCTGAAATGAACATAGTGCTGTGATCTCTGTCCTGCCCAGTGGGGCAATTGCAAATTTCCATTGTAAAATCAGCCATGGTGGGACAGACCTAAGATTCAGAATGCTGACTATGACAACACTGCCCTTTTGTCATCTCTTCTATCTGCACAATCAAGGCAACTTCTCTGATGCGAATTCCTGAAGCTTAGCTCCTGATCCTTACCTGTGAAGAACTTCATTCACTCTTTAGTCTTTGTATTTCATTGACATTGATTGCTGGTGCCTAATACTTCGTGGTCACTTTACACATCATAAACAAAATGTGATAGGATGCCATTTTGTAATACTGAAACTGCATGCATGCACAGCACTGCATATTGCAACCTGTTGTGATTGTGAGCTTTGTATTTCTGTAAGACTCTAGATCCTTTTCACTTGTCTGTCTTTTCAGTAAATGAAAAGCATAATCTCAGTTATCTTTCTACATAATTGCCCACACACAAACATTTACATAGTTTTATGTTTTTCTCCAAGTACAGCTTCCCAGTGAAAAAGCCATTGTTAGAGAGTATGCTGATATATCATCTGTTTCCACATCAGTGTTTCTGCCATTCAAACTACTGTCAGAATTTTTAGATTCTGCACTTGATACATTTAACAACAATAAAGGCAGGTTGTGAGAAGTAGTGTGACAATTCTTTTAGGTATTTGTTATAATGAGTAAGATTTTCAAGCAATGGTAGATTTTATTGTCTGCTTATTAATTTTACAGTCCAGTAATATTTCTGAAAATGGTTTTGAAATCTGGTTTTCAGTACAGGAATCTCTACAAGCAAGTATGCCATCTCTCCTTGCTTCAAAAGCACAGGAATCTGTAGGAGGCATATCACCGGCCTTTCAAAATACTTCACATGTTAGTAGAGTACAAGGCACACCAGATACTTCTGAATTAACAAGAACTTTACCTCAGAAATACAGAAGGAAACAGATGTCAGATGAAGAGATTGAATATATTCAAGTAAGTTTTCTTTTTTACCTTATTTCTACATCTTCTGGTATAGTATTACATAGTAATTCTTCCTAAGAGTGTGCTCTGGGCCTTCATGGTTTTCATACACAATACCCAATGTTCCAATTCTTAATATAGAAGATAACCAACTCTCACTGTATAGTAGCTTGAAGTACCACTGAGTAGAGAGATTTGGACTTAGAACAGACGCGCAGGTAAGCTGGTGATTGTCAAAGCCTGCATTAATTGTCACCACTACCTGTTTTATAACAGCTGTTTAATGTGTAATTTGACTGTGCTGGGCAGGATCACAGACCTCTGTTCTTAGACCAGGAAAGGCTATTACCAGGTGATCTAAGTCCAAAATATTTCTCAAATTAGTTTTATAAGTTATTTATTAGCAAATTAACTCTTGTATTTCTTGTAGTGGAAACATTTTATTAAACTTGATATAAATATTTTCTGCAATACTTGTAAATATGACATTGTACATGAAAAGCAAGAAAAACCTGCTTCTGTTCTGTAACAATTCTCAGTTGTAAAAACTGTTGATTCAAAAGGAAGAATGCATAAAATGCAAGGAATTTGTGAGTTGATGGTGAGTTTGAAATGAAAAGATGCTTGCAATGCTTTGTTAAGTGGTAAAGACATGTATAACATAACTGTTAGTAGAGGAAATCAGTTTTCCTTCATGAATGCAAGTAGGCTGCATCTATACAGTAGAAATAAAATCAGTTATTTCCCATAGTAATACACTTCTTGACTTTTTGCGTAAGTTTGTTTAACAGTGAGGTAAGTTGTAAAATGATTTTGTTGGGAAAATAATGAACTGAATACCTTTCTGATTTCTCATTAAGATTGTAATGACTCTGCTTGGCTTTATTTTTACTTTGCACTTTGGAATGTAGGCAGTGAAAGTTGTTTTAAAACTTGTGTCTGTTAGCATTGTATTTGTCAGACATTTTTAAGGTTAAGAGTCAGGTTTCTTCAGTGAAAAAGACATGGAAGCTGTAAGTTTAGATAGCACATGATTTTTCTTTATTTTCCCTTGAAAAAAATGTAGCTGTGATGGGTGGATACTGGTATTTGGCACTCTATCTGTTCTTATATAGGTAGAAAAGTAAATATTTAAATCTGAAATTAAAACTAGAACTATGTCTCTTAGTCTATAACAGTGTAAAAGAGAATTTGATCTCAGTTTTACATTCTATTAGTGAATATATTTAACAGTATGCTTTTCTTTTACAGCGTGGAGGTCCAGAATAAATGTAGAAGATAGTTTCTTGGCCACTGTTAAAGAATGAGGTATTATATTCATTATAAAGGTGTTTCCTTATTATTAAAAATCATTGTATACTAATAGCTTTAATAAAATCCCTTATGATGGATGACAAGATTGACACAACACACAAGATACTGATTTGTTTGTGACCAAGAAGGATTTTATGTTGATGGCTAATAGCAATTGAATATGACGTCTGCACCATTAAAATATTTTTCTAATTAGTAATTTGAAAAGTCAACAATCTAACAGAGTCATTTTATTTTTCCACTGGTTGACATCACAAAATCACAGAATGGATCAGGTTGGAAGGAACCACAGTGGGTCATCTTTTCTGACCTTTGTGCTCAGGAAGGGTCATCCCAGAGTACACAGCACAGGATTGTGTCCAGATGGTGCTTGAATATTTCCAGTGAGGGAGATTGCACAATTTCTCTGGGCAGTCTGTTCCAGTGCACGGTCACTTGCACAGTTAAGTTCTTCCTCATGTCCAGGTGGAACTTCTTGGGCATCAGTGTCTGCCCACTGCCTCTTGTCATACTGCTTGGCACCACTAGGAAGAGCCTGGTCCATGTTCTTGGCAATTTCCCTTCAAGTACTGATAGACGTTGATGAGGTCTCCTCTCAG
>VWZV01013031.1:0-29844 GCA_013397155.1 Irena cyanogastra | reverse complement strand
CGGAGCCCGCGAAACCCGCGCACCCCTCGCCGGCCGCCCTCGTGACGATTGTTGATTGGCGACCGCACCAAGCACGTGTTGAGGCAGCAGCCAATCAGCGGGCGCGGCGTGCCGCGAGGGGCGAGGCGAGCGGCGGGAGTGCGGCGTAGGGAGCGGACGGGCCGGGCCGGGCCGGGAGCGGTGCGGGATGAGGATGCGTGGCCTGTGGGTGCTGGTGCTGCTGCTGGGGCTGGCTCAGATCGCCCTCCTGGCGCGGGGCGCGGCGGCACAGGAGGTGGATGGCGACGGAGGTGAGCGCGGGCCGGGCCGGCAGCGCATGCTGTGTCTCCCCGCGGGAGGCGGAGGCGCGGCCCCGGCGCTGGGCGCTGCGGGGAGCCCGGGCTGGCGGGGCGGCGCTGGGGCCGGGGTGCTCCTCGCAGGCCTCTGTGCACGGCGCTGAGCCCGCCCCGTGAAGGCGCTGAGGTGTGTGTGAGCCGCTTACCCCGGCGTGCTCATCTGTCCTGCGCCGTGGGGTGGCTCTGCCTCGTCTCTGCCAAGCACGGAGTTAACAGCTAGCTAACAATTAGCCATGTTGGCAATGCCCGGCTTTTAAATCTCCTGGGGATTTACGATTTCTTTATTCCAAGTCGTATCGGACAGATTGCGATTTCATTATCAGAGAGGGACTCTTCATCAGGAACTGTGGTGATAAGACGAGGAGTAATGGGTGCAGATTGAAAGAGGAGAAATTTAGGTTCGATATGGGGAAGAAACGCTTTACTCTGAGGGTGGTGAGACACTGGAACAGGTTGCCCAGAGAGGTTGTGGATACCCCAAGTCCCGGTAGTGTTCAAGACCACCAAGTAGTGGTCTAGTGGGAGGTGTCCCTTCCCATGGCCGGGGAGTTGGGACTATAAGATCTTTAAGGTCCCGTCCAACCCTTAGCATTCTATGATTCTATGATTGAGCACTCTTTTCCTTACTCCTTTGTTCAAGGACTCTGTGCATTCTTCGTGTTTTAAACTGATTTTTTTTCCCTCACAGAAGGAAGGCCCATTGTTATCATCTTCTTGGTGTTTCTTCCCACCATCTTTGAATTTTATTGACGTGTGTCTCCTCCTTTCCAAAATTAGCTGAAACAAAGCTGCTCAGGCTTATTGAGTATAATGCTTGTATGTAGGAGGCAGACATTTGAAGGTATTTCTTTTTTTGGTTTTAAGTTTCTTTCATGTGGATTTTGCTCAATTATGCATTGTTCATATTTCCTACCTGAACACTGCTGTATTTTAAGTATTCGAAAGCTTTTAGAGAGACTGGATTGTGGATGACCTTCTGAACTCACATCCTGCAACTTCTTGCTGGCCTAACAGACACTAAAGCTTGCTGAAATGCATTCAAATCAGTTAGTTAATATTTGTGTAGCTAACTGAGTGGTCTGTAGGATAAAGGTAAAGAGATTTATTTTAAATGACATGGCATCTGCAGTAAGGAGATGGAGATACAGAATCTTCCTGTGGAGCTCTTTTTCTGCTGTAAACTGGAATACATTTTCGCCTCCTTCTCTGCTTTTAGCTAGAACTTGGTTATGCTTTCTTTGTAACATGTGACAAAGCCTAGTACCGATTTCCCCTGCCACCTTCAAAGGGCTCCGTAACACCTGTGATGTTACAGCATTACCTGTGGCTGGCAGCAGTGGCTCAGCTTCTTGTGGGCCAGGCTCTCATCAGTATTTCCCATGCTTGCTGTCCTCTTCATTATAGGAGTTCTCGGGATCAAAGGTACACAGTGATGGAAGTATCTCCTGCTGTGTGGAGCTGAACACTAATCCACTGCCTGACTTGAATAATTTTCCAGGTTCTATTGTGTATCTTGAATTTCTATATAGATCATGAACTAGGCTTTGCAAAGCCTTTGCATTAAAAGTGCACATAGTTGGGGATTTCAATTTTTGCCCTTGGAATGCAGACGGGTGAAGTGGAATAGATTTACTATGCAACAAGGAAGTCATCTTATGCACATTGATTGTTGGGGAGATGGAAAGTTCCGAGCAAACCCAGCTTGTTGCACTGTGTGATTTGGGAAGTGAGGTTTGAGCAGGGCAGGGAGGTGAATATGCTGGAAGTGAGGTTATCCTGGATCCTGACCACTACACCCTTAGGATCCTGGTGATGGGAAAGGAGGGATCATGTAGAGAATCCACCACAGAAAAGATTGAAGGGGGCTGATATCACTGAAAATCTTTTGAATTGCCCTAGCAAAACATGAGTTCTGGGTTTATGAAAACTGAGTTCATCCAATTAGGGAACAGTGTACTCCTCAAAAGGAAACTTTCAGGCAGAATCCCAAAGTCATTGGTGTCGGGATGCAGCTTTTTTATACAGGATCTGCTTTATTTAAGAAAATGTTACTAGGCAATATTTCTGATAAACGCTGAGTGTTCAGTGAAGTTGCTGTATTCATTCATTTCAGAGTAGCTGTCATCCTAAAGAAGGCCTGCCAGCCAGCATCATGTACTTCAAGTCTTAAAAAAGTACCTTCTTGATCATGTTTTTTGACTTGTGTAGTAATGTGTTGAAATTTGTGGATTTTTTTTTTTTGAGTAAAAAAAAAAGTGGCTTTGCAAGTCACTTTAAGAAACAAAGACACTTCAATTTGGGGGCAGCTGTTTTATTTTCATGAGCAGACTTATGGAAGTATTTGTTAGCTACTTCTGCCACTTTAGGTGTCACAGTTGGACTCATTCTGTTCTCTTTAAGTGGTAAATCTTTAATGCAGAGGAAAATTTCTTGCACTTTATGGGAAAAAAAGTCCTGCTTGCTTCTCCCGTGGTTGGGTCCCTGAAACATGTCTTTCAGTCCCAACAGTAAAGGGATAGCAGAGGTAGCTATGATAGCCCTAGGTGTTGGTGAAGCTGGGAGCTACAGAAAGTAAGCCTGCACTCTTAAGGACCGATACCTAAGTGTGCTTAACTTTCTTTTTAATGCACGCCCTCCTTAAGCCGCTTGGGAAAAGGTGGAGTCCTGCTGTTCCAGTGCTATTGTCCCGCCTCCATGTCCGGGGAGGAGGAAGTGGGCGTGTGTAATGCCCAAGACAATGTGTCACTGCCAGGGAAGTTTTACCTTCGCAGGCTGTACCTTTCCTTGCAGGGAAAGATACAAAATTATTTCGGTAGGGACGATGGATCTAATGGTTACATTTTCCACCAGTGCTGGATGTTGTTGCAGGTGATACCTTGTTCTTTCGGAAAAACAGCTGCCGCTGTAGCTGCTGTGGTCTTTGTCTCTCTCGGGGGTGGGTAGTGAGCAGGGTGAGCGGGAACAAGAGCCACAACCTGGTGGATAGTTTGGGGCGCAGGAGCAGAACTGGCCAGCTGGTTTTGCTCGCATTCCTTTGTGTCAGAAAAATCATATCTGAAGCAATTTGCCAGGAATGCAGCGGCCGGGAATTCAGGCACAGGCCAGCCAGGAGCAGCCTGCAGTGAAACACAGCCCTCAGAATTCCTGGGCACCCGTGTAAGGCACAAGTGTTGCCTGCTGAAGCCCCCTGAAATCCAGCAGTTTCACCAGGGCAGTCCTGCAGGCATATGAGGCAGGTATGTGGATTCACTCAAGGGTGAGTGAGCAAGGGCTGCAACACAGGAGGCATTGTCTGCTTGCAAATAGTGCTTTTAGCTGCCTCAAAGATCAGGTGAAACACTAGTACTTCTTAAAGAAACCTAATCCAGCTGACTGCTGTTGTGTGATAAATGGTCTGTGATCTCTCCCCTTATCAGAAACTTTAGCATTTTCATGCTACATAAATTTGACCTCTAAAAATCAACATATTTTCTCCAAGAGCCCATACTGTTTCCTGAGAGCATGTAGGCTTGGTTTTGTACACTTTCTTCTGAAATAAAAATAGCTATCGCAATTTAATGGCATACTTTTATCCATGTTTAAGTTGTTCCTAATATCTCCTGTTGGTCTGAGAAAAGTGGGTTTTGTTTTGTTAGCTTTTTCATATCTGGATAGCACATATCTATCATCCTTAACTTTCAACTTCCTGATGAAATCAGAATATTTTCAGAATACTGCTCCAGTAACTCTCTCAGTTTCATCAAAAGCCAGTTAAAGTTAAATATAAAATAGTTTTAAACAAGAAACCTTAATCCATTTTTTTCTTTTTTTTAATCCTTCTCCTGAGACTCCCACTGGTTAAAAGGGAGTTAACTTCATTGTTTTACAGTTTTCATTTGGGATGAGATATTTTCATTACTTGTTCTGTAACCAAAATTCTTTTAAAGTCCTTCAGGAAGGTCTGGTTTCCTTGAAAGATAACAGGGGGTTTTCTTAAAAAAAAAAAAGTTTAAAGGAACATGTGAAAGGTCAGATATCGAAAAAACCGTCTCGAATTCCAAGCCACCAAAGAACGAACCAGTAGAAATGTCCTGGCTTCAGCTTTCACATGCTAATTTTGCTTTGGTAATTTAATCAATCTGCTTTCTTCTTTAAATGCCTGTTCTGGACCTTTAAATACTTGGTCTTAAATCAAAGGCATCCCCAAAAGTTCTTTGAAAGAAGCTTTCACTCCTTTTTTTTTTTTTTTTAAAATAGTACCTGGCATCTGCCAGGTGCATAAGAGTGGGTTTTCATGGGACTCCTGCAGTCAGTTACTTGATTTTACACTCACTGCAGCCTGGTGCTGATCCAGAGCAGCGTGAATGATGCTCCTTTGAGTGGAAAGACTCCTCAACGAATAGCAGACCTGAAACATCACTGCAACTGAAAGTAAGAGTGGCAGAGGTGGATGGAGCTGTCAGGAAAGAGGCACAGTTTTGAAGTGCTGCCTCCAAAGCACCTTGATGGTAGCGAAATGGTAACATTTGGGTTTATAGCAGGTGTGTGTGTTTGTAAGACCTTCAGACAGGCAGCACATAGCTATTGTGGTGTTACAGGTCGCCTGAGTAGGGGTAAAAGGGAACAGATAACACCTGTTTTTTTAGTGTAAGACACTAATTTTTCCAACTTCAAGTTGGCTACCCTTAAAGGACAGCTGTTGCATGATGAAGAGGTTGTGTTTGAAGTTCAGGTATCACTGTGTGCCCTTCTTGCCCAGCAAAACATGTCTCACTGACCACATTTCAACAAGATGTCCATCAAACCTTGGTGGCAACTGTTGCATGGATTTGTGTGCTTTAATTCTTCTTGTATCCATTTTGCTAGTTCTCCCTGAAACGTGAAATACCTGTTGATGCTTTACTGAAATATTAATATTGTTATCTGGTGTAGTGTGGACGAAATTGAAATGGTCAAACATCTGAGTCCAAGCTCTTTACAAACTGAGATAGCTGTCACTGTATGTGGAGCAGAAACAAATTCATGTGGGTACTTTCCTTAACTACAGGAGGTATCTAATCCATCTTCAATGTGGTACTGTCACTTTAACGTTAAACTTGACACTATCTTATCTGTGTCATATTCTTACCTTTCCAGAATCTGTTACAAAAGAAGCTGACGATGATGGTGATGATGATGACGATGAAGAAGATGACGAAGATGACGATGATTCTGAAGTTAAAGAAGAAAATGGTGTATTAGTCTTGAATGATGCAAACTTTGACACCTTCACTGCAGACAAGGATACCGTGCTGCTGGAGTTCTATGCACCATGGTGGGTTCACAGCGCCACCTCCATGGGTGCTGCGTCAGAGGGCTTCTCTGCCAGGACAAGCTCCTAAAAAGTGGGCTTGGGTTGCTATTTTAAAGATGACAAAGGAGTAACTTGCCTGCAGGAGATGCTCTGGACTCTGCTATAGTCCAGATAAAGAGATGGTTCTGGTGGTGGGGAAGAACCCTGTACCATGCAATAACCAACAGCCTGCTCCTATTCCACAGATGTGGGTCATACTGAGGGAATCCCATGCCAAGGGGAGCACAAGCCTGATTCTGTCCTGTATTATGCCTGTTAGGGAACAAAAATGGTCCCAGTGAGGCCCAGAAAAGTCATGCAGTGTGATCTTGCAGCCTGCTATCATCCCATGCCAGTGCTGAACCACTGAGAATGTGTGTACTTGCTCATCTAGATGGAGTAATGAAGGCTTCCCTAGCAGGGGAATTGTCAGAAGGTTTTCCTTTCCAAATTCATATTTCTGTCCTTCTCAGAAGGCTGTGGTGTGGTTAGGGACACAGCTTGTTTGTATTATCAATTTAAGCAGTGCCTCATACATCTACCTAATGATGGCAGTTCTGCTGGCATCCCAGGGTATACAGCACCACTGGTCTGCTCCAAGGAGTTACAATGGACTTACCTGCATATAACCAAGACAAAGGATTTAGGCCAGGACGTGTCTTCTCTTGCATTCTTAGGGGTGGTTACTGGGGGAAAATGAGAGTAGAAGATGTTTTCAGTAGAGTTGCTGAGTTAGTGTTGCAGCCAGAACCTCTTTTCCTTTATGGCTCAGTGATACAAAAATTACTTACTCATTGGTCCTTCTCCAGCCTTTGAATAGAGAGGGAATATGATCTTGCTTGAGGCAGAGTTGCATTTTAGCTTGTGCCATTCTTGTCACAGAGAATTCCATCCCTGCTTGGCTGTAGGCACTAGTTCTGCAGCTGTAGTTTGCCTACATGGAAACTAAACATGAAGTTCAATTTATCTGAGCAGAAGGACATGTGTCATCATAGACTAAACACTTCTCCTATTTTTCTACTCCCCCTCCTGCCAGCTGAGATGCTAAGGAGCACAGGCTGTCTGCCACACACTTCTTTCTGTTTTCCTACATTTTCATCTTTAGCTTGTCAGGCTATATTTAGCATTTTTTATGCTGGTATCCTCTGTCATGCCTGCTTTTGGAGCAGGAGCCTCTGTTCTTCCCAGAGAGTTATAGTGTGGCCAGAGAGGGAGCAGATGCTGTGTTACTGTAATGGGTGAGAGATTTCATTAGGCCAACTTAACTGCTGGTTCATTTTCTCTTTAGTTCAATTTAGGGTGCTAGGGAGAGAAGATGAACCTTGGTTAGAGAAGCTGAAGTTGAATTGGGACCATATTTGTAGGGGAAGGAAGGAAGGAGCGAGCATAATACAAGGTTTACAACTTTGTTGTAAAAGCTGTTGTTGAATTTTTTTTGCAGTGGTTTGATAAAGCATATGGCAATACATTCCATGTTGAATGAAAATTAAGAAAAAAGAAAGCTTTGATGTGAACAAACAATATTTTTACTACAGTTGCTCTCTATCTCTCCGTGATGTATGTATGTAGCAAGACAAACATTTCTGTGCTGATGATGTGAACGTCTGTCAGGAGACATCCTGGAAATGCAGAGCAGCAGAGCACCTCTGCGTGTCTGTCGTGCATTTACATACCTACTTGTGTCTTCCTCTGACAGGTGCGGGCACTGCAAGCAGTTTGCTCCTGAGTATGAGAAGATAGCCAAAACTCTGAAGGAAAATGACCCTCCTATTCCTGTAGCCAAAATAGATGCTACTGCAGCCACTTCACTGTCAAGTCGTTTTGACGTCAGTGGCTACCCAACCATCAAAATCCTGAAAAAAGGCCAAGCTGTTGACTATGATGGGTCTCGGACAGAAGATGGTAAGCACCAGTCCTTTGCAGTTTCCTGTAAGAAGACAAAGTAGGGCGTGATCTTGTTTCTCAATGTGTGGCTGTTTCGAAGGACTCTGATCTCAAGTTACTTATCTTAAAACAAGTAATATTATGAATGCTGAAATGTTCCCTGTTTTCTCAACAGGCTGCATGCTAGAGGACAATTTTGCAGTTAGTGGGTAGTGCTGTTACTGACAGCAGGTTTCTAGAATTATGACTTGACTAGAAGAGGAGACAGTCTCATGGTTGCTGAAGGATCAGCCAGTAAACGTTTGATCAATATATTGACTGTATAGAAACCCACTTGTATTTTGCTAAATTAATATGCCCAGCTCTAGTCAGAGGGGGAAAAACTGCCTTTTCTGTCTATTTTGAGATGGAATTCAGTGCTGCAAAGTACAGATCTGTGCTCTGCATAAGACGCTCTATGGTGTGACGAGAAGACCCTCTTGGTAATGCCAAGAAGGAAGTAAGGCATAAAGGAGCTTGATTAAGAAAGTGTTCTCATGTAAGCTTGATGTGTAGGCATCGGTCCAACACTCTGCTTGCCACTCTGATTTCTAATTCTTGCATTTGACATGCTACTGGTATGATAAAATGCATGCTTGCTAATTGGGTTACTGAACTGTATTTCAGCTATTGTGGCCAAAGTCAAGGAGGTTTCTGACCCCAACTGGACCCCTCCACCCGAAGCTACCCTGGTATTGACCCAGGATAATTTTGACGAAGTTGTGAACGATGCTGACATCATCCTGGTGGAGTTCTATGCTCCATGGTAAGGAAGAAGACAGTCAGCTGTATTTGTCTAGCACAGATGGCCTGAACACACTTGGTGATCCTGTCTTGCATTGCTGTGCCTTGTTACACACCTTTGCCTTGTGCAAAGCTCTGGTGTACCTCAGTTCTAATCTGCACCTGGGATCACATTGCAAATCACTAGCAGACTAGACTGGATCTATGTCTCAGCAAGGGGTGGTGTCAAATCTTCACTAGAGGTTCACAACATTTACTGATTTGGGAACACATTGAGATACTTAAAACCAAAGAGAATTGGTCCTTAGCTTAAAAATGGCCTCTAAAAATGAAGCTACCTATAGTAATGTGAGGCCAGGCACAGAGGCCAGCTTCAGGTTGCAGAGACACATTTTCCTAAGCTGAAGTGTCCTCTGTAGATTCAATGATCCCATTTCTGCATTCTGGAAGACTTAACTCTTCCACTTCAGGGGTAGAAGGTACCTGGCAGGTTTAATGGCTTGTAAAAAGTGCCTTCTGCTCTCCCTCCCTAGGTGTGGACACTGCAAGAGGCTTGCTCCAGAATACGAGAAGGCTGCCAAGGAGCTCAGCAAGCGCACGCCTCCCATCCCCCTGGCTAAAGTCGATGCCACGGCTGAAACTGAGCTTGCCAAGAAGTTTGATGTTACTGGCTACCCAACTCTCAAAATCTTCCGCAAGGGCAAACCTTACGACTACAGTGGTCCACGGGAAAAATATGGTACTGCAACTTATGGTTTTCCTTGTTTTCTAAGGGCTTGGCCACAAATATTTTGACGTATCTGTAGGACTTGCAGACTTGTTAATGTCGTAGCAGCAGTAGTTGGGGCAAACTGAAAAATTCTGCTCTCATACCTACACAGGCTATTTAAATTTGTATCTAGTCTTCATAATGTCTTTTGGTGATTAGTATCAGCTCCTTTCAATAAGTTAAATACACGTAGTGAAGCAGTGGCAGTATGAGTAAATGGGTGGTTTTTAATTGTACTGGAATGTGTCTTGAGGGCTGGCAAAATACTCAATGTTAAGTTTTAATTAGAGGGAGGACTTAAGACTATTCAAGTAGCACTTCGGCTCATAACAGGTTCAGGAAACAGTGAAGGGTCTGGAATTTCAGAAAGGAGCATTGCTTGCAAGATCAATTGATATTCATGGATTGTGTGCTTGGTCACCTCTTCTGAAGCCAACCTGAAAGGCAATATTCAGAACTGCAGCTTTAACAACTTGAACTGAAGTCTTGCTGATTTGGTCTTTAGGTTATTGTGGGAGGGCTGCACAGGAGGAAGGGTGTCCACGGGAAAGGTGATTTTAACAGTGTTGCAGATGGAATGCCCAAATCTTTCTGTTCAATAAATGTTCTAAGCAAGTTCTTGGGGGCTGGTTTCTCTTGCAGGTATTGTCGACTACATGATTGAACAGGCTGGTCCTCCATCCAAACAGATTCAGGCTACCAAGCAGGTACAAGAATTTCTGAGGGATGGGGATGATGTCATCATCATTGGTATCTTTAGTGGAGAGAATGACAAAACCTATCAGCTCTATCAGGAAGCAGGTAAAGAATGTTTTAAAATATTAATGAAATAAATGTTTTGTTGGTATTCTGCCCAGGACTTTAAGCATGGAGAGATCATTTATTTCTGCTCCTGGTACAGTAGGGAGGGTTGGAGAGGAGAAGAAGTAGTAGGAGGAAGGGTGATCTTCTACTTGTACTCTAAAAATAAGCTCATACTAGATTTTGAGGCTGTAACTAAAGTGTCAGCCAGTCACAGAATATACCTCTGCTTGGTAATTGTGTCTCTAAAAACATGTGGACTAGAGAGGAGGGAAATTCCTTCGTGAGGAACAAACCACAATTTCTTGGCTTAAAGCCTAGATATGTTTGCTGTCTGTTACTCTTGTTTCATATCTGGCAGTCAGTTGTCACCAAACTCATTTGGGATGAGAGGCCTGGAGAAAGGATCATCATCCGTTTCTGGGTCAGTTTAGTTAGACCATTCCTGGCAACCTGTCTATGTCTGATTCTGGGGCTGCTGTCATAGTTGGATTAGGGCTGATTTGTTTGCCTCAGCATGGCAAGATACAGAACTGTTTCCCAGTCTTCCCCAAAGCAAATAGTTGGGCTAGCTGACCTATTTGGGGGGAAGCCAAGAGGTAAAAGATTGACAAAAGAATAACTGTTTTGCTGTATATGTTTTGGAAGCTGTTCAAGGTGTTTGAGTGTGTAGAATAGCTCACCAAGTGGTTGTTGAACAGCATTCAAATAGTGCTGCTGGAATTGTATGTATGTTCACGTGCTTCTCACCCCTGGGTGTGAGCTGTTGTCTAAGACTGGGTTGTTCTGTGTCACTTGGAGAACAGGAAGAGCATTTCCTTGCAGTTACAGTCTCAAGATCTCAGTTACAGGCTGTTAGTTCACTTTCTAATGACTTTTCCTTCATCCTAACCTTAATTTTTCAGCTAATGCTTTGAGGGAAGATTATAAGTTCCATCACACCTTCAGCAACGAGATTGCAAAACTATTGAAAGCTTCTCCAGGAAAACTGGTTGTCATGCAGCCAGAAAAATTTCAGTCAAAGCACGAGCCCAAGATGCACGTTCTGAATCTTAAAGTGAGTAGATGATCCAGACCTAAAAAGTTTGTGTGTGGGATTGAAGGTTCTATTTCTCTGTAATTATGATCAGTTGGCATCTTCCTGTTGGAAGTACTCCCAGTAGTTATTTGAGTCAACCTGTTTGTCCACTGAAAGTGTATTTCTTTTTCAAGAGGACTTTATGAAATTAGTCCAGATGTTATGTTTTCAAACAATAATTTGTCCATACAATATTCAGTGCTCAAAGGTTTGAAGAAGATGTGGTGACAGCCTTGCTTTTATAACATGTCCTTCCCTCTTTGGCATTCATGTGTGTCCCAATATTGGTTTTTTAGTAGTGTGTAGCAGAAATGCTGCTTAAATCAGTTTGCTTGAACTTCTTTCACTATTTCTTTACAGGACTCTACAGATAGATCTGAGATTAAGGAGCACGTGCTAAAACATGCTTTGCCTCTAGTTGGTCATCGCAAGCCTTCCAACGATGGCAAGAGATACTCCAAGCGTCCTCTAGTGGTTGTCTACTATTCTGTGGACTTCAGTTTCGACTACCGTGTTGGTAGGTCTGCTACAATTACCCTTCCTTCACTTTGAGAGGAAGAAGGCACTAAATAACTAGAAGTTACCAATTCTGTCCTGTTCTGCTTTTTCAGCTACTCAGTACTGGAGAAGCAAAGTCCTGGAAGTGGCTAAAGACTTCCCTGAATACGTGTTTGCTGTTTCTGATGAGGAAGATTATTCTTCTGAAATAAAAGACTTGGGCCTGCTTGAGAGTGGAGAGGATGTCAACGCTGCCATTCTGGATGAAGGTGGCAAGAAGTATGCCATGGAGCCAGAAGAGTTTGACTCTGATGTGCTCAGGCAGTTCGTGGTGGCATTCAAAAAAGGTACAGTTTCTAAAATAGGGTTCTCTAAGCTATTTTGTTTATGCTTCCAAGAGTTGTTTCCTGAGGCAATGGCTCCAGTAAACAGAGTCTGTTTTACAAGCCTAAAATGTTCCTGTGGCTTTAAAGTATGAGCTGGTCATTCATATTTGGGACTACCATATTAAATCATGGGTTAGTACTTTGTGGATGAACAGCCATGAAAAGAGGAGAAGGGTTCTAGGGAGTTGCAAAAAAACTGTTAACCATATTTCACAAGGTTATTGGGCCACGAGGTCACTAGTTAACTAGCCTGTGTTTCATGCTGAGGCAAGTTCATTTTGCTGGTGCAGTGATTTTTCCTTGGCAGGAGGATGTACTTCTGTCCTTTTTTAGAGGAGGTTGTAAGGGCTGCTCTTACCACATTCTAATGGTGTTGTGTGTTTTGCTTCCTCCTAGGAAAACTGAAGCCAATTGTGAAGTCCCAGCCAGTACCAAAAAATAACAAAGGGCCTGTGAAAGTGGTAGTGGGTAAAACTTTTGATACCATAGTGATGGATCCAAAGAATGATGTTCTCATAGAGTTCTATGCCCCGTGGTGTGGACATTGCAAGAAACTAGAACCAGTGTATAATGAGCTAGGCAAAAAATACAAGAATGAGAAAAATCTGATTATAGCCAAGATGGATGCTACTGCCAACGACGTGACGAATGACCACTACAAAGTGGAGGGATTCCCCACCATCTACTTTGCTCCAAAGGACAAGAAGAACAACCCAATTAAGTTTGAAGGCGGGGACAGAGATTTAGAGCATTTGAGCAAATTTGTAGAGGAGCATGCAACAAAACTCTCCAGAACAAAAGAAGAGCTTTAGATAAGATGAGGGTGGAGAAGAAAAGTTGTTTGTACAATGTAGTTAAAATCAAGTTACTGACAAAACTTGGTGAGAGAAGAATTAAGCAGTTTTGAGCAAAGAGATTCTTGAGCAGTAAAGCAATTTCAGTATCTTTTTTTTTTTTTATATGGCAGATGAGTTTTTTTCTGGACACTGAACTTAATACTCTAATATGAATGTCTTATGTTAGTTACGGTTTTGATCTTTGGAGAAAAATACATCCTTTATTTTTTGTGACTATCTTGAGCTTTGTTCTTTGACTCCAATGCAGCTGTTTTTAAGTTAAAAGATACTACCAAAAAGAGAGAAGCAGGTCCCTCAGACAAACAGATTTCTCTTATTTGTTGTTATGGTTACTGGGGGGAGCAGTCTTTTCAGCTAGTCTTTTCTGTTATGTTTCTTTGTACCTGTTCATGTGACTCTATCACTGTATTCGTAGCTGAGGATAAGAATGGAGGTTTTCTAAAGTGTGGATGAATTATTTGGTCCTACTGAGATAAGACACAGGGCCTTGCTAACTAAATATACTCTAGGCCTGTTTTAGCATCTCACTGTAAGAGAGGGTGATGTTAAAATAGCAGTTTTTCTAATGTACCTCTATTTACTAGTCCTTATTGACTCATTTACATCTTAGTCTTCCTGAATATGTTTTGGAGTAATTGGAGTATGGCAGAAAAAGAGCATCTAGTGGGTGGCAATTCTGGGATTCTGGTGTCAGATCTATGTGTTACTGTCTCCTTTCCTTTTGCAGAGAGGAAAGTTTAATAGTGATTCTTCTTTGGGCAAGCAGACTGAGACCTTCTAACAGCCTTTATTCCTTTAGCAGGTCTTGCGGGTACAAAGAATAATCACATCCTCTCTGTGCTCCCCTTGGGAGTATATACATTTAAAAGTGGGTTTTTATCTTGAATGGCCCAGTTTAGATATGTCCATAAATTTATGGGCCATGTTGAGATTGCAGACTTATGTGCTCTAGGAGCACTGTCTGCCTCTTCTCAGAGCTCTGATGCTGTGGTGTGTGTGACTTGAGTGTCCCTGAGGCAGTTTTGACTCCCATTTTGTTTTACAGGTAGTTCTTCTCCTAGTAGCACTGTTTTCTGTCTTGCAGAATATGACCAGTCTTCCTTCAGTAATTGTTTGTTGTACTAGTTTTTAGATTTTTGGAAGGTGTGCAAATCTAAAAGCACTACCCAATCTTTTTTTTTTTTTTTTTCCTTCTGGGAAGATGCATTCTTCTGTGTAGCAAGGATAAACCCATGTCCAGGAGGTGGCTGTTCAGGTAGAATCTGAGGACCCAAAAGGGAGGACTGCAAGGGTGTGCATAGTCCTTATACTTTCCTACTGCACTTGGCATCTCTTTTGAAGGGATGTCTTTCCCTTCTGCCTTAATGGGGGACTGTCCCCCACTGTTAACAACCCACACAGCAAAGCATAACTATCAAATTAATCTTGCAGAGGTGTATGGGACTGCAGGAAGGCTTTCCATTAATTAATGGTCCAGCCAAAGACAGTGAACAAAGCTCACCAGGAGATTGAGTGAGAGGGACAGTATCAAATCTCCTGGGAATGCTGGGGTGTGCCTGAACGCTATTCAGCTGTTTATCAGCAAAAGCTGGGAAATGCTAAGCAAGTAAGTGCTAAAGCAGTGTCATCATTTACCTCAGGCCCTGGCATTGTCCATCTCTTTTCACATTAGAGGGATTTTTCTTTCTACTGTCCTTAAGTGGACAGATGCCTGTTAAGCTTAGGCAGTATTTCATCTACAAGACTCTTACCAGGTAAAGTGCATTATCTTCCCATCTACTGTCATTTCTCTTTGCAGCTCTTCTGTAGAGCTTTCAAGAGCTATAATCTGTTCTAAATGTGTTGTGCAGGCAACAGGAGTGAGATCAGACTTAGCTGAGCACCAGAGGTGAATTTTTTCAGCTTTACAAAATATTCCTACAAGTCAAGTAACAAGTTCTGTCCTATCTGCCACTGTTACCAGCTCAGCTCTTCAAAGAACTAGGTACAGGCTTTTTAAATCAGTTTTAAAACATAGTTCAGGTTCTATACCTAAGCAAATACCTCACACAATGCTGTGGGGAACTAAATTGCTCCTTGTTAGTTGCTTGCAGACTTGAAGGGTTTTATTCCAAAACAGCTGCTGTCTAACTAACCAGGGGGATATGAATAAATATGGAACATGTAGAAGGGAGGGTGAAGAGTCTTTTATTGGTGGTGAACAACTTCAGTCAGGGCTAAGGCACCATTCTCCTTGGGACAGTAAGGGTTAAAGTTGAGCATGAGCATTTGCCTCTCTTCTGACAGGTGCTAAATTATTAACATTGTCCGTGCCAATGCTGTACTGTTTCTTTAAACTGCTTCCTCCCAGCAGGAGCCAACACCTCTCTGGGTTCAAACCTCTACAGCCTCCAGGGAGCCCTTCTGGCAATAGAAGACACAAGGCCCAGGGGAGTGTCCTGGATGTGCCTGCTCAGTGCTCCTGCCACCTCTCTCTCTTCCTTGCCTGCCTAGGTGGAGGCAGCCTGGTACATAGTTACTTCAGTATGGTGTTGAAACACCCAACTCTTGTTCAGGAGCCGTAGTGCTTAAGCCAGAGCTGAATAAGGAATAGGAATACAGTGACTGTAGTACTGCTTACAGTTTCTTGACAACACTGAGCTGCAAGAGCAAGCAGTGTTACCCCAAGCAGATAATGGATTTAGGTTATGAGCAGTAGAGGGAATGAGGATTTGTTCCATCCTTACGCTGGTGTCGCCTGGCCAACATTTCCTGTGAGTCCTCGGCTGTGCCACTCACCTTGGCATCTGCATGTCATAATGAATGCATTTATAACTTCCCAGCAAGATGAGGATACTGTTGCCTCTAAGCTTTGGGCAGAATCATGGTGGAAAGCAAATTGCTTTCCTTAGTACAGACAGCAGAGGATAGGATACTTGAACAATCAACATCACATGAACCCTCCGTGAAACTCACTGGGATGGATACATCATGAGGTCTGTTATCTCTGTACAGAAAGTGATATTAAAGTGATTGATGCATTCTAGGGAGAACAGGTCATACCATCTTTTGGAATTTGTTAAATGCATTATGCATGTCTGCTTTTTCCTTCCTGAGACGTTAGGATGCTTTCCTGAACATCCTAAATTCTTTTATTAAAGAGTTACCTAAATGCTGCTGATTAGCCTTGGTGTTCCCTTCTTACAGAAGAAAAAAAAATGTGCCGTGTAAGAGAATAAGGGAGCTCGCCTCACTTGCTCTTTGCCACAGCTGCATGAGCACATGACATCACTTCTGATTATGGTTCCAGGTGGAAGAGATCCTGCAGTTTATGCTTCAGCACAGGATTGATTTGTGTAATATTAAAAGTCTGTGGAGCCTGGCCTGGTGTATCTCCCACACATACATCCTCTCGAAAACAAACTTATTTCTGTAAACTGTAGTCCATCTTAAAGTAGTCAGACTTGGGGCTTCTTTAGGGTCAGCTCCTTTCCCTGAAGAATTAAGAACTAAGTTAGGCAGCAATTGTAGCACAGCTGGTGCTCCTTGGGAAATGAGTTTCTGTACTGTATCTGTGACACTAAATACTGGCCTGGAATCTTGATACTGCATTAAGTGATAGGGTTTTTTAGTACTGGAAGAGACTTGTAAACAGTAGAGGGTTTGCAATCAAGGTTATTACCTGGTTGCTACTCTCAGCAGTTTTGTATGTCCAAACTGCTAATTGTGGTAGTGCCTGGGTATGGCCCAGGATTTGCTGGTGGCAAGCAAGAAAGGTGCTGACAGAGCTGGTGCCACAAACTTTTCTCTGCCCTCTTGTACATGAGGCTATGTGCTGAGGAAACAGGCTTCTGGAGAGTAGAACATGAAAAAATGATACAGGTTAAAGGCTTCTCAGAAAGTAATATTTACTGTAGTGATCAAACTGCTGTCTTTTTTTTTTTTTTTGGTAGGTAAGAGAAGCCAATGCAAACTGTTTGTTCCAAAAGGCCTTTGTATATAGACTCTTGTATTTGTTATGCAATTTGGCTTTAGCTTGCTGTGCTTGAGTTGCATAACTCCCTTTGTCAATGCAGATCAGGGATCTGTGAGCAACCCTAGCAAAATTCAAAGTAGTAGCATCTTGGATCAGTTGCCAGGCATTTCTAAGACTTCAGCATGGCTTGAAGTGTCACAGGAATCACTGCACATCCCTGCAGTGCAGTTACCAGGGGAGGGCTCTCAGTCACTGTCTACAAAGGGCTCCCCTTCTTTTCCTGCCTGGACCCATGGTAGGTTGTGTGAAGCCATGCAACCACGAGCAGAAGAAATGTTCTTCTACCATGCATGACCTGTCTTCGTATCTGCCCAGAATCCCACTCACAAGTCAATTACTTTCATTCAACATTCTTGGAGGTTGCTGTGCACTTGAAGCCAGTTCCTTTAGACAGAGCTCTGCCTGCTCTCAGGCCACAGACTGATGTCATGTTAATGTTAGTGCTGGGGTTTCTGTGTCAGGAGCAGCTGGTTTTATGTGAAGTCATTGTGCTGTAACCTGTCTGAACAAGCTCTATGTACAATGAAAACTAAATTACCATGTCTTTGTAGAGGCTAGATGAGTCTACTTGGGTCTGGAAGGACGTGACCACTCTCCAGTTTAATTTTTGCATCCAGAGAGAAAGGAATCTGGTCTGTGAACTGCTCCAAATCCTTCCATTAGAAAGGTGGGAGTTTCAGTTTCAGAAATGGTGTTCACATCTCAAGCTGTGTGTGGCTTGGTTAACAGAAACATAAAGGAGATAAGCTATATTTAATCCATGCAAATAAAACCCTTATCACAATCAGTAACCCAATCCTCTGAAGGATTTCCACAGGCTGGGATTTTCAACAGCCAGTTGTTTCTTCGTAGTGAAAGCTGACACTTTGCAGCCTGGCCTGCATTAATACCCTTCTACTTGCCTTTGTCTAAGTTATAGTGGCCTTCCTGAAATCTAGTATGTTTTGCCTTACAATAGGAGAGAATTGTTCTGCAATACAGCCTGGTAAAATCCTTTTCAGAATGATAAAAGCAGAGTACAAAAAAATACAGCAGAAGGTGATCTCAGGGGAGGAAAGAAAGGTAATTTATAAATTTCCCCTAAAGTTAGAGAAATCAAGGCTAAGAAGGGCCATTTACTTAGCTAATCTTGTTGGTTTACATATCAGACCACATGTTCTCTGCTGTTCGCTTTCCATATTCAGCCTAATAACTTGCATTTAACCTATGGGCCTGTTCCAAACAAAGTATGGAACACAAACAAAGCTCCACAGCTCTGCTGGATGCTGCTGCTGCACTAACACTGATTTCTGAACCACAGAATGCATTCAGGAAACAGGATGTGCTACTAGAAATTGCTACTACTGCTTTGAGTAAGGAAGGCGGTTTTGCATTCACTTGCCATATGAAATATTTCATACGTAACTTTTGCTGATGCCTTTGGACAGTGGACATTAGTGATGTATTTCCGTATGGGTGTTGGCTCTTCTTTTGTGATTTTGAGTTGGTTTTGGTCTTTTTCAGTCTCAAGATACCTACTGACATATAGCAAGTAAAACTCCACTAGTTTAATTAAGCTGTGGCTTTTCCCAGCCAGCAAATTTTTCACAGAGGGCCTAGTGACAAGAGGGTTGAGCTTAATTTAAGCTCCTTTCCCTGAGCCTGAAGGAGCAGTAATAGAGCACCTGACTTCAGCAAATCGAGAGAGCTGTTTGCTGGTATACTAATGAGTCCATGGAAATGTCAGTGGCCTTACTATAATCTGCCTGCCTCTTTGTTTTTCTCAGAGATCACCTTAATGTTCAAACATTTGGACAAACCAGCTGATCTTTAAACAGAAAAAAAATCACATTTTAAATTAAAAAAGGGTCACAGTGAGTTTGTTTTTTTCATTCTTTCACTTCCAAAGTGCACCATAAATGTTAATGATCTCCTTGAAGCATACTGTTTGCCATAGCTACACAGCAGTGGGTATAAGGGTAGTGCTTGCTCATACAGGAAAATGTCCAAAAGAACTGGTAAGGGTCAAAAAGTCCTCCTTTGATCACAGTGCTGTGGTGACAGTTTCAGTGGTAGGATAAAATCAGCGTTTGTTTGGAGTAATTTTCCTAACAATGCAGCTTGTCTTGCTGAGAATTATAGGAATGGTCAAACGTCAGTGTCACGAGACATCCAGTACTTGAACACTTCAGCCTGAAGAGGAGCTGTGGATATATAAGCACTGCACTTTGAAAGGCCATACCTAAGTCACTGATGGAAAACATACTGCTTGGAAAGGAAAGAGGAGATTAGGACAATGTGTGAAGATTACTACACCTATGTAAATGAATCACAGGCAGTACCTGGCAATACAGCCAATTACATGTATTTGCCACTAGTAAGTACAGATTAATAACTATATGAGAGCAAAAAAGCATGAGAAAACATTTAGCCTGGGACATGCCTCAGCTCAGATATAAAATAAGTAGAACTGTACAAGAATGTTCTAGTGAGAATTGTAGATCTTAGGATACCATTTGGAGGGGGGAAGATTGCATTGCCACAAAACTCTTCTGGCTTGAAACATTCCTTGCTTTCATCTGGTGACTGGCTGAAATCAGTAACCAATTTAGACCATGGACTTTAATAGTGATGAAATAATGAACATTTTCTCACTCAACACAATCTAATAGCAAAATTCAGTTTCCTCAGACACTTTGACTTCAGAGAATCTATCAAATGCATTCATAAGTATCCCGCTGTACTCCTTTACTTGCCACAAGAAAGGAGTGTTTATTATGTGAATCTCTGCTGTCTATGACATTTCCTTTTTCCTAGGTCAACTTTTCTTCCATCTACTAAATTGAATCCAGTGTTAATCTTTCAGAATAAGCAAGATTCATCCAGCACTATGGATGCAACAAAGTTTTCCTCACCCCAAGGCATGATTTATTAATTCCAGTAAAAGATTCAGTATCAAAAAATTAGGTGCCTGGCACTGGAATGTAAAGCCTGAAGTTTGGTATCTGGGATGCACCTACGGGGTAAAAATTTGCCTGGAGGGAGAGAATCAGACAAAATCCAAAACAAACAGGGTGAGTAAAGCCCAATGAAGCTCCAGCCAGCAGAAAAGGGCCTAAAAGCCACTCCTCTTTCTGACCTAAACACACTTCTTGAGGTCACAGAACTGTGCTTGCAGTCTGTTGTGATTGTCACCATAAAACTCCCTCTTGGGAATCAGGTGCCAGACATGCTCCATCAAAGAATTTATCTTTGAGCAGCAGGTGTGACCCTCCATGCTTTTACAGCACCGGTCAGACCTTCTGCTCAAGGCCAAGGAGACGCCTCTCTCTTCCGGAAAATGCTCAGATGTGCATCTTTTCATATAATACTTTGCTCTCTACCCATCAGAGACAGCTAGGCTGTCCCTTCTGCCACCTCTGTTCTGCTGCACCTGTCTGACCAGGTGTAGTTTAGAAAATGAAATTCTTATACTACTTTTCAAAAATATTTGGCAACACTTTTAACTATTTCAAGTGTATTTATAAATGCTTGTAGCCAGTCCTATCTCTGCGGGACCCTTTTGCTCAGAGCACCCTGCTGTGCTTTTGGCATGTTGCCAGGTTAATCTAAATTAGCCAGGTTATATTCAGTGCTTTGGAGGCTGCAGGCAGTACCACCAAACATTTGGCAGGAAGTGTGGCTACTGCAATAGCAGGCACTGTTTTAAATATTTTATTAAAGGAGGGGGAGTTGGTGCGGGGGTTCTGCTCAGGGTGCAAAAGACTAGTCAAGTGCAGTAGTGGGAAGGGGGGAAAGAGAGAACGAGGAGATCAATCTGTAACTGACTGTGAACAATCAATTGAGATACCCCACTACCTTCGGACCAGCCGAAAGCTTCGTTCTACCGCAGGAGTATTTATACCTCCCTTGGAATCACACCTTATAAGTTATGGCTACTCGAGAAATGGCACCCCTCGTTTTCCACGGCTCGGACGTTCAGGTCTCTATTCCCGACAGCGCGGTGAAAGCCACGCCTTGCAAAGACACGCCTTTAGGCACAGGAAAAGTCCTTTCCTTCCCGCTGGGAGACCCCGCCGCATTCTGGGAGAGCTCTATGGAAATCACTAGTCCCGCCTCTGCTCCCAGCGTCACCTCCCTCCGCCCTTCCCTGGGAAAGGCGCAGCTCCGGAGAGTTTCTGTGTGAGCCTCCTAAGAGCTGGCTTTCCCCCCCTGCATCTCTTTACTGTGTTTTCCGCAGACAACTGAGCTTCCAGTGGATACGTACAATTACCGCTCGTTTGCATCTCCCTCCTTCGGATTGTTTGAATGGCTTTAATCAGTGGAATGGCAAAACTAATTCCGTTTCCGACAGTTAAGGGAACAGGAGAGGAAGGGGGGGAGGAGCTCTGCAGTTTTCCAACCGAGGTGTTTCAAAGCATGGCTTGTGGACAAGCGTCAGTGATTCAATGTGTTCATGCTTCGGGCCAATGCTGAAAATTTGTATCAGCTCACTGAGAAACTTGATGAGCACTAGAGGCAGCCCAAAGGGAGCAGTGGCAGCGCATGTTTAGGATAAGTTAGGAAATGAGAGCATCCCCGCCTGCCAGAAGCAAGCTCAGCTGCGGAAAGGAACTTCGTGTCTGAGAGTTTCCCTTCAGCCTATTTTTCAGCTTCTTCTGCATGTAATGAATGCAGATATCAATAAGCATTGATTCATTTGGTTTATTTTCCTTTTTTCCTTAATTTTCCTTCTCTCTCCTTCCTCATGAGGGCTGCTTTTGTTATGGAATTAATAGTCTCTTCTGCCTAGTGGAACCCTGACCCAGGCTCAGTGGCATTCTCTCCTTAGGTAGTAAGCAGAAGGAACTGGTAGTTAATCTCTCTGATTGCTACGTTTTTCCTTCCCCAAAGGCTTGTCATTACTGAAGGAAGCTAGGTTTTCCTGGACTTGGAGGAATTACTGTGTTTTCTCCTAAGGCCTTTGAGTACTTGTCTCCATGGCTGTAGGTGTAATTCTCCATTGGAAGTGTTTCTGACTTCGAGAAATATTTTGCAGCTCAGTCTCTCTTCAAACTCTTGAAAGTTTCCTCGGTGCCAGCATACATGCTGGGGAAAATCTGTCCTGGTCAAATCATTAGCAGGAGAACATGGAGTTTTTATCCCCATTGTTCTGCTCTGGTGAACGTATAGCAAAATGTAACATGCCCAAGCTGCATGGGATTTTAATGCTCACTGCAGAAAAGACAGGAATATTTGCTTCTTGAGTTTCTAATACATATGCAGGAGGAGACTATCTGAATCTCACACCCACTGCTATGTTTCCATCATGTCTTCTCCTCAACCCTTCCCAGAGACATGGCATCAGGTGCTCTTTTTCTTCTGTGGACTTGCAAACTGCCACTAAAATTTAGACAGCGTGACCCATGGGTAGGAGCCCTACTGAGAGTGGTGAAATAGGTTGTGGAAAAAAACTGGTGGCTCCCTTGGATCTGGAGTGATGTGATTATGAAACCTGAGATAGGTAAAACTGGCTATAACAGGAAGGAAATTCATTACTCTGTCACAAAGACAGCTTTCAGAATGGTTCTGTGTCACATAAAGAAATCAGCTAGATGAACTATCTCAGCAGCAGCAAAACCTGAAATACAGAATATGTAAAAGCAGAGAGAAATCCTCCAAGGGCTGCACTTGCTGTATTTCGCATGGAATCATATGATGTTCCCTGCATTTTCTCCTGAATGTTCATTTTTTGTAATGCTGAAGATACCCATCTGTAAAGAGGAAAAGTAGTGATAGGCTGGGGATTAACAAAGGATAGGTGCTTAAATGTTTGGGTGGATTGCTGGTAGCAATATTTTGACTACCTTTTTTTTTTTTTTTTTTTTAAATTCAGGAACAGCAGCATTAGTAGTTACCCAAAACTTAAAACCTTCCTGTCTGATCTTTACCTTGTATTTTCAGAGCATGGGTGACAATTAAATATGGTCAGAGGTGACCACCAAGATGTTAAGCTCCTGCACTTTGATATCAATTTATTCTTTCTTCTTTCTACTCTCTATTCTTTCTATTTTTCCATTAAAAGATCATGGACTCAGATTTTTACCTGACCAGCTTTCTCTTTTGGAACCAATTGCAGAAACACAAATACAATCAGACTTGTGTCCTAGTCCTCCTGCTTAGGGTGGGAATTCTAGAACAGCAGGAAGTATTGAAAATTATTTGGAGGCCACGGTGCCATTCATTGTGGCCATAGAAATTTCCATGAAAAAAAGAATTGTTTGCAAAATGGTTTATTTTATCCATAGTTTGGCTTCTCTGAAACTTGGGGATTTTTTTCAAGGGATGTTCTAATGTACTGTAGCTGTTCTATTCTAGCTAACACGTATGATGAGTTTCCATGTAGTTTTATTTTTATGCTTGCTGATAATTAGGTCCATGCCTTTAGTAAGTGTAAAAGAGTGTTGCTTTATTAACATCAGTTACTGTTACCTCTTATTGACATGGAAAGAGCACCCACATGTCTCAACAAAACCAGCTCCCCCTCCGACAGATGACAGTACCAACAGCAGGCAAGAGACATTTCCTTGCAAGCTCCTTAAGGCATAGAATTAATGTGTTCTGATTTATAGCAGCTACAGTCCTGGGAGTATTCACAGGGCTAGGATAGTGACAGGGAATGATACACACTTACTGCAGCACATTCTGAAAGCACATCTCTTTCAGATGTGTAACCTGACGTTATTTTAAATTGGTGGGGAACAACTTCTTAAATTATAGATCTGTGTTTTCAAGACAACAGAGAAAATTATTTCAAGTGACACTGTTAGCAGCACTTCCTTCTGAGGCCAAGTGAGACATGGTTTTCCTCTTCTCAGGGTATCAGTCCTAACAAAGATAACCTGTATCACTGTGAAAACGTTTTGTGTTTTCTGGGGTGGAAAAAAACTGTGAAGTATCTGAAATTACACACTATGTCTCTTTTTTTTTTCTTCCATACGATTTAGAGATTGGGAAGACTCTCTCCCCCTTGGGAATTAATTAAAATGCCTTTATTTAATCTCTGCAAACTATAGGTATTTGTATAGTCAGTCTTCGAACATCTCTCCCCAGGGAATGCTTGCTAAAGAAACAACTCAGCTTTTTCAGCAGAGGTAACAATGTTGCATATTTGCAATTATTATTTCTTACACTAGGCATCTAAGTTAATGCTTCCAGAATTCAGTTTAAACAACAAAACAAACTTCTAGTGAAAGGATAACTTTGCCTAGAGAGAAGATACTTTCTCTAACTGTACTTTGAACTTTGTTCTCTTCAAAATGTTTGTTCTGTTTTAATGAGAGAATGTTGTAATCTGTTAGTCTTACGGTACTTTTGTAAAACTCTGCTAAAAGAAATTGAGCAAATTTCACAAGAAACTTGGTAGTGTTGCAAGGAAGATTATTTTTATATATTTTTGTTTGTTTTTTGACTCTTAACAGGTTTATGGTGTAGATGTGGCCACAATGATGGTGTTTGGTGTCTAAAGACTGATGTTGAAGCTGCAAAGGCAGCAGTTTTCCTTTTGCAGCTTGATTTGGGGACAATCCTCTTCCCTCCTGCATGGGTGTAAACAAACTTTTGGCAGAAACATAGAACTGTTTCTGTCACAGACTGTCCAGCAGAAGGTAGAGGCTCTGTGCAGCAGGTGCCACACCCGTGTAGGGGGACAGGGCTTCGTGGAAAGCATCAGCTGTAGGTCAGAGGAGCCCATCACCCTACACAAGGGCTTCCCCCAGTGAGTTACTGTCCCAGCAGGCAGAGTGGCTCTGCCGCAGTGTGGTGAGGCTCCCTGGTGCTGCAGGAGGCAGGATATCTCCTCTTCTCAACAGGGAAGGAGCTCTCTGACTTGCACCACTGGGACTGATTGCTCTTGACTGGATTTTGCCTTCCCAGTGGAAATTTCGTTGGTCTTAATTAAGTTACCTTAACCTTTCTTTCTTGGTCTGCTGAACTCCATGGGCCTGGGATGTAGAAAAACAGCTCCATAAATAATCTGCTCTGATCATAAAAAAACCCATGAGCCTGTGATTAAAAATCCCTAATGGAAATTCCACTTGGGTGATCAAACTAAAAGCAGATGATTGCTATCACTGTCACTGACCTTTCTATCACATTCATTTATGTGAGACTTGGCTGTGGCAGTTTAGATCACAGTAATAAAAAGTTCACTAGAATTTGTTTTACAATGTTCTTGTAACTAATATTCTATTAATTGATACCCTGGATGATTAATAAAACCAGCCTATAAAATTTCATTTGAAACCTAGCACCCACATACAAACTTTGTAGGTTCAAAGTGGTGTGAAGGCAAGGAATTTTCTAGGAAAAAGTCATCACATATATACAAAAGCACTTGGTGTCATTTTTATTTCCTCATGTTAGGTACAGTGTTTTAAAATGTCTTGAGATGAGAGTTGTATTTAGTAGGAATTTATCTACTGATCTAATGACTGCAAAACCAACCAGGAGACGTAATAAGCAGAGCTGGCTGACATTCTTATTGGACTCCCAAGTACTTCAAGTTAGAAAGTCTGCTGCATCTTGCTCATTTAAAAGGTTTCTTTAAAAATGCCTGTGCTTACCTAGAGGATGCAGCAAGTGGTAGGAAGAAGTGTTTAGAAAAGAGAATCAAGATTAGTTTCCAAAGCGGGAAAACCGAGAGAAAACTCCTCATGAAAGTAGAGCACACTAGGATCATATAATGTAAAGTAATAGAAAAACATGAATGTGTCTGGATGCAATGATGAGTAATGGATGTGCCTTTCCTGCAGGGCCATGGGGAGGCAGACAGCACCTCAGCTTGGGATGGGCTCCAGCCAGGGCCAAATATGTTGCTGAAAGCTGGGATGAGGCAGGGAAGAGAAAATGGCATCGAGGCCTGGCTGCCCAAGAGCAAAGGGGGCTGCCAGCAGGACAGGTGGGCTGGTGAAACAAGCAGGGAGGAGGCACAATGGCAAAAAAAGCCAATGCCAAAAAAGGGATGGATGCTTCCTGCACCTCACAGAGAGACCCCTCAGCTCCCAGCTGCCCTCACACATGGCCATTGGGCCATGGCTGCTGGCAACGCCAGCTAAAGGAGCAGGGCCTGGCATGAGGGCAAAAAGGGACTTTCCCTGGCATTTGCAGCCCTTCCTGCCCAAAAATGTACTATGCTGAGTTTGGAACCAGCTTCATAACTTGTGCCTGCTTGGCAAAACGCCTTCCAGGACACATATTAGGCAAAGGTGGATGTCTCAATGCTGAGGGAACAGGCAGGCTCTCTGCTGGGATCCCAGTGGGAATTTGTGAGGAATGGCTTGGCGGAGGGATGCCTTACATACTAATTCTCACCATTTAACCCAGCTCTCAGCATTATCCCTGATGTGCACATCCCTTGAGCTTTGGAAGGGCTGTGGTAGGGATGGGAGGGCTGATTCTGTGATTCGGACAGAGCTGAGTGTTTGCAACCACCACACCCACTGAAAGGAAAAGGAACACAATTAGGAAAGGGAAAGGGAGCAGAGTTATTACCAGGGTGATTAACAGTGTTAAGTTAAATATTAATAAGTGACAAAGGAGTGTTATTAGAAGTTTATCTTTAGCCCTCATTAGGAAAAAGCTTCTACACCCTTGGAGAGGGGTTGTAGTAGCATACCTGTAACAGGGAAGCTTGGAACTGGTAAAGAAAATCCTGAAGGTGAGAAATTAAAAAAAAAAAAAAAATTAAATCTATGATAGCATGCAGGTTTCTAGTGGCATATTCATGTCATTTGGGTTTGTGGACTGGTAGATGGGTCTCGATTTCCAGAGCTGTGCCTGCAGATCTTGTGGCGCAGTTGCAGTGTGTGAGCACAAGAGAGCTGTCACCCCCTTTGCATGTTCAGCCTGTGTGCATGGTTGGAGGCAGGGTGTGGAGGTGGTGGTAGGAGTACACGGTACAACTTTGCTGCTCAGTCCACAAAAGGAGCCTTTTGTTCACAGGCTATGCATTTGTGGGGCTGTAAGGCATTTATGAGGTAGCTGTATCTGAAAGGAAGGCAGTGGAAAAAACTCAACGGGGAATGGAAGAGAAAGGTCAACAGGAACAATAGCATTTTAGCCAGAAGGATTTAATAATTAAACAATAAATACAGATTTCAAATCGATGATAAATTCTGATTAAAGAACCTACAGGAAAATGAATCTGTGGTGGCTGAGGATATATTCCTCTCAGCAATTAATATCTCACAGCTGACTTAAAAAAATCCCCCGCACATTTCCCACAGTCTAGAAGTGGGGCCTCAGATGGCTCAAGGAAATGAGCTTTGAGCCACCACCTGCAGGAGTGATCATTAAGAAAATATTTCAGGCTCACACCGACCAAAAATTAAGCACAAAAGAAAGACCTTGTTTCTGCACAAAACACTGATGACTTCCACCTTATTCAGTTGCTGTATTCTCTGATAGTCAAATGGCATGTCGGTCTGAAGCACCTAGAGCAGAAATTCTTGTGGTTTATAGGTGAAAGGTTTAGGCAGTCATCATGTATTTCTGCTATTTATCCCTTTGATTATTTCATTAATGAAAAGCATGCTGTGTATTAGAAATGGAAACCATATAATTAAAGCAGAATCTCAGGTAAGTGACTCCTCTTTCCTCCACTGCCCCCAACAGTAACACTTTCAACTGCTGTTGCACAAATGCCTTTGAAGCACCGTGCCTGTGTTGTGAACAATGGCAAAAATCAAGTGAGTAGCAGGTACTGGCTGTTCCATAAGGAATTAAGATTACAATACATTTGCTTGACTTGATCCTCATTTATTCCAGAAAAACAGAGGTTAACAAAAGAGACTGTCAGCTTGCAAATTACAGGGAATTTAAAAAAATGTGGACCTTCAGCAAGAAAAGACTAGTCGAGTGCAGCAGTGGGTGTGGAGAAAGAACAAAGAAATCTGTAACTGACTGTGATCAATTATAAATACCACTGCCATCGGACCAGCCGAGAATACTCCTAGCAGGATAGGTATTTATAGCTCTGAGAAAGGCGCACTATCTTTGTTATGGCGGCTTTGTTCGTATTCTGTCTGGCAAAACCAAACGATTGTGAGTTTCTCTTTCGAGTACAACATACCGTACCTCTTCTAAAGTCCCATACGTGCTAAATTTCGCGTGGGAAGGCTCTCGGGAGCCTCCCCGGGCACCGCTGCCTGCTGGGTAAGCGCTATGCAGATGAGCCATGGAAGTAGGCGGAGGCTGCTGGGGGAGCGGCTGTACTGCAGCTCTTCCTCCCGGCGCGGCAGGCGATCCCTGCTACGAGCAGAAAGGCTGCTCACATCTCGAACCAGCGAAGCGGGCAGAGTGTACTGTGCGAGTTTACTGCGCGGGCAGAGACAAACAAGCAGTCTCGCAGACGTATCTGAACTATGATATCCTTCCAGTCCTGTCGGCTGAAGCCCGTAACAAGCAGCGCACCCCTTTCTCTGTCCGAGAGGGGATGCCGAAGCCTTGGCTCCCTGCTCCACACCACAGCAGTGCTGCAGATGAGGAGATGGAGAGGCCAGGAGCAAACGAGCATGGGCGGGATCCGGATCTCAACAGCTACTAAGAAACTGTTGTGGCAAAATAGAACTTTTATCTTAGGGGTAAAATAAACACATTAAAAAAAAAAAAAGGACACAGTGAATTCTTTTTATTTTGGTTGATTTGGTTTGGTTTGTTAGTTTGTTAGTTTGGCTTTGTTTTTTTGTTTTTTTGGTTTTTTTTTCTGGCAATATTAGAGCCAAAGGGCATCAGTGAAAAAGCAAGCCCAAAAGGTAGAGTTTCAGTGAAATGCTCTCCTTGCCAACAAAATCACCTGAAGAAGACTCTTCCTCCTGCCCCAGGCATTCCCACATCCACCTGCCCCTCAGCAACTACTTCTGCAGTAAACCCTCACAGCCTGGGAGAAAGAGGTCTGAGTTTTGCAAACCAAAAACCCCACGTAGTATGTGGAGGGTCCTGGTTAGTGCAGACCAGCTCACCCACACAGTTTAAAGTCCAAAAGAGCACAACTGCAAGGGCAATGCACTGCAGCACTGAGTGTAAAGGTTTGGATTGGGATAGGGTTGATTTTCTTCCTAGCAGCTGGTACAATGCTATGTTTCTTGTTTAGCAGGAGAGTAACACTGACAGCACACTGATGTTTTAGTTGTGGCTGTCCAGTGCTTACCTTGTCAAGGACTTTTCATGCTCTGCCAGGGAGCAGGTGCACAAGATTCTGGGAGGGAGCATGGACAGGACAACTGACCTGAACTGGGCAAAGGGATATTCTATAGGGTAGAATGTCATGCTCAGCACATAAACTGGGGGGAGTTGACAGGGAGCCACTGACCACTGCTGGGGGATGGGCTGGACATCTATCTATGGACTTCTTTCTCTTGGGCTTTTTTCCTCTGTCTCTCTTCTTTCCCTTATCATTAACTTTATTTCAATAATTAAGTGGTTCTTACATCAACCTATGTGTTTTATTTTTTCCCATTCTCCCCATCCCAGGGAAGGGGTGGAAGGGTGGTGAGTGAGCAAGCAGCTGTGTGGTACTTAGTTGGCATCTGGGGTTCAACCACAGCACTGAGACAGAAGTTCTTCCACCTTCCAAAATCAGCGCTTCCCTCAGTGCTGTTTCATTGTGCTGCAGTTCTCACTGTCCCCTTCCTGCTCACCTCAGAAAGGAGAGCTTTTGAGCTGCTCTGCAGCCTCTTCTGCTGACCTACCTATCAGGTCCCACCTCTGAGGACACACCTTTGGTTCCTGATTTCCCATCTATGGTCCACCCCTTCCCTTGTATTGAAACAGCTAATTTTGGAATGTGACACAATGGCAAACAGCGGTTCAAATCCTACATTTTCAGCCCAAGAGCGCAAAAGAGAGATGAGGAAAGAAAGAATTTCTCTGGAAAAAAATTCAGGAGCCTTATTTTAGATTGCATTCAAATTACTGAGTGAAAAGTAGGTCACTGTTTCATCTCAAGAGTAGGTTTAATAATCCTAAGGTAAATAAACATCATTACTAGTGATTTCAGAGAGACTGGCTTTAAACATTCCAGAGACCCAATTCAAATCGACGTTTCCAATCTAACAGGTTCCTTTCAGCTATAAAAAGTGAAAATACCAGGGAAGCACACTGGGCTGGAC
>VWZV01013030.1:0-10917 GCA_013397155.1 Irena cyanogastra | reverse complement strand
CCCCCCCCCCCCATTTATGACGCTGAACCAAAGGTTATGATTCTTTTTCTGAAATTGAATTTGTAGAACTCCCTAACGAGAGTTAGTATAAAAAAATATATATACCTGTGTATAATGTATAGGAATAATATATGTATGTATGTAAAATATACACATATATTCTGTATATATGTATGTTCTATGTGTACAGTATGCATATATGTACATTATACATAGGTATTTCGTGTAATATACGCACTTGAGTTTACTGAAGCTCTGGATCTGGATGCTGCACATTCTGTGGGGTGGCACTGACAGGTGAAGCAGAACCTTTCTGATACATTAGAAAGGGAGGGACCCTAACTCAAAACTGCTAAGCTGAGAGCTCCATTCACCTCAGCAGTGGCAGAAGTCACTGTGCGCAAGCTCACAACCCTACTGGTGTTTCTTTGTGGCAGTGGGAAGAAATTGAATTTGAGCCTATGTGGACCTGTCTGGGCAGAGGTTTGCAGGTAACATTTTTAAATGCTTGCCTGTGATGCGGGAATCCCAGGTGTTACCAGGATCCAAGACATCTCTGAAGAGGGGGTTTAGATCTTTCAAAGTCCTGGTTTGTGCCCTGCGCCTATATGACCAGGTTTGTTCCCTGTGCTGTATGACTAGATTGCTGTAGTGCCTGCCTGTGCAGGAGCCACGTGCCTGAGAAGCCAGGATTGAGCAGCTGGAGTCTCTCTAGTGCTCAGCTTCTGGCCCTGGGAACACTTCCATATTGCCTATATGTGGATGGCTACAGAGTTCTGTTGTCCTTCCTCACTTCCCACTCCAGGGCAAGTTGGCACAGGGCACACTGTGTACTTAGAGCCTTTGTGAAGCCTGTCCGTGCTGAGCACAGTAGCGTAAGAATTAGGCCAACAGCTGGTAAGTTAAGCACTGGACTTCGGTGAAATCTGGGAACAGGTGTCCCATTTTGATTTGGTTTTACTGCACAAATGCAGGGTGAGATCTACTTGTCTTACAGGTTATTATCTCTGAGTGATGAAGAGCTGTAAAGCTCACTTCTTGTCTGGGCATAATTTAATATTTCAAGAGGCCATTTGCATTAACGGAAGTCAGCTAGCCCCTTTTCAATTATGAATTACTTTGTAAGAATAAGGAAAATTATGTGTTTTTCCTGCTAAGTATCCTTGTCCTTTGAGGATGCCTGTGAATTCATGGAGAAGTTTATTCTTAAACTGGAGGTCAAAATTAAAACACTATCTTAAAATTTTAGCTTCTGAAAGATCCTATTTGCTTTCATCCATTTGTAGGTCTAACTTTAGGATTTAGAATACCCTCAGAGAAGATCAATTGGGTTTGCTCATGAGAAAACTAATTAACAAAGCCATTTTGAATGAAGTTGAGTTAAATTGATGACTTTTTTTTTTATTAAATATAGTAGGATCCCAAAATCTTACGTGATTTAGAGAGAAGGATTACTCTTCAATTACTTTTCAGGCATGCAGTTTATGATAGGGTGGAAGACACTGAGAGTTTTGAGAAACGAAATGCATAGATCCGCAGGGAACAGAGGGCATCCACAGTGTCGCTGCTACAGAGGGCCATGCATTGGGCTTGCTGGGTGCCAGAGTGAGGAAGCCACCCAAAATTCATCTGCCTAAGGCAGAGCCATTTTCTGAAGGTGTCTGGTGTTTTGCTCCTTTCCTCCCACCTCCTTGCCTTTTCCACTGCAGTCCCACAAGCTGCAGCTGGTGCAGGGTCACAGGTCTCTTCTGGAGGTGTCTCCACTGGATGCTGTCTCAGCAGCTCAGGCAGGAGCATTGGCGGTTGTGGGGCAGGTGGAACCACCTTGGGCAAGTTGCCTGTCTCCAGTACAACCTTGATATTGCCTATCTGGTGAGGGAATAATGTGTAGCAGGCACATGTGGCTTAATCTCCTAACCACACACATTATCACATACCCAACAGTTGCTTCACAGTTGCTTGATATCAGTAACATTTCCTCCCATATAAAAAGTGAAGGAGGAAACTCAGTCAGCTTATTTAAAGAGGAAACTGGGGCTTTGTTTGGTGTGGGCTGGGGCTGAGGGGCTGGATGCTCAATAGAGGGCACCACAGCACAGGCTGTCATCCCCTGTCTCTCAGCTCCTCGGGTTTTTCTCTTGCTCTCATGATCTGATGTAAATGAGCAGAGTAAATTTGTTGAAAACAAAATCGGAGTGTTAACCTTCCACACACATTCAAGTATGCATCTGTCATTGTATTAGGTTACAGTAGATACAGGAAATCTTTAGTTAGGATTAAGCTGTACTGTTCAGCCATATGTTGTTTTTCTCCACCAGAACAGTGTCTAATATACATAATAAAATCATGTTGAAGAAAACCAGATTTTGGACATTGTCCAAATAAGAAAAAACACATGCTTTTTTCTTTTGTAAATATTTTTGCCGTAACACAGGAAAAGAGAAATATTCCTCATATAGTATCCAGCATTTCCTCAAAAATGGCATTATTTCTTCTGCTTGTGATGTTTTTCAGTCTTGCTGCTTTAAAGGTCTAGAGATCACAAGCATTTGCTGAAAGCTTACAAACAAAGATTCACGTGGCTGTGAATAAAAAATTATTTTATTATCTCTAATTCTAATGTAGAGCCTTATCTTGCAGCCCCCTTAATCACATAAGTAGTCATTATGCATGTGAGCAATCTGGCCAAGAGGAGTGAAGTCTCTGACAAGTAATGACTACTGATGGGATCAAGACTTGCAGGGTTTAGCCTTTCGTTCTTCTTGCAGGCGTGCATAGAAGGTCTGTTGTTCTCTTCAATATGCTCGGCTGGTTTATAGGAATTATTACCGTGAGCCGTGACTCCTCCATAGCGCTGATTTCCATCCCTGCAAGCACAGCCCTGCCTGGCACTGGCTGCAGTGGAAGTGCAGGAGCAGCACTGGGAGCGCTACCTGCTGTGTCGAGACTGCGCACGCGTCCAGCCTCCGTGGAGACATCCGAGCGTTAATGTTGTGACACTCCTCCCTTCCTCTTGCCTTTTTAATTTGTTAGGTGGTGGTTTGTAGTTTTCATTTTTTAAGTCCTTGAAGCCAAGTCTACTTTTTAAATGTCAAGCCCTTCACACAGTGAGCCCCCAGGACAGCAAAAGCCCCCAGAGAGCAACTGCTATACCAGCACTTAATACTACTAGTACCATCTGATGACAAATGTGTGGGTATTCCCTTGCAGAAAGAGTATTTTGAACAGGAAAGCATAACACTTATGGGTAGTGCAGAATTTATTTTTCATTTTAACTGCTTGAAACATGCAATTAAAAAGAAGTCTAACCTGTTGGTTCAGAGAGGGTGGGAAAAGCAGCAGTTATTTTTTAATTAAGAGAAAACAGAAATTCTTCAAGGGTACAACCAGGTTAAAGGTGTTTGTCTATCTGCTTTCAGGATGGTTCTGAATTACTCGCAAAATGCAGTTGAGTGTTCGGTCTCTATGTGAACACATAGTGAACACACACCTATACATATAGGAGTGTGGGTGTGATTAGCTTTATGAACATCTTTCCATTTCTGCACCTTGGTTTCTCTTCACTCCCTTCACCTCCAGATGGCACTATGAAGCAGAAAAGAAAATTACTGTGAAATAATGAGTCCAATGTAAAGTAAAATTGGAAATTGAATTATAGCTGCAGAAAAAGGACAGTAGCCTTGAGGTCCTGATCAGTCTGTACTCTTATCACTTTTGTTTGCTGTTCCATGTGTTAGGTTACTGCCGAGTTAATAACAGTGCTTTAGCAGTTCAAGGCTTAGCAGAATTGTACTGGACATGAAATAAAGCTAAAATGAATTTGTGTCCAATATCATTGACATTAGTGCTCATTACTTCTCTGGTGTAATGCCTCAAACCATCTAAAATCAATTTTAAAGATTACCCGTTATTTTATAAAGAAAATAAAATACATTTCAAACAGCAACAGAGCTGTAAGTGTAGTGTAATCTCATGAACAGTTAGTTACTCGTGTTTTCACTGGTTGGCAGGAAACTTTTGAAGGTACAGCAAGGGGAAAATCTGTGAAACTAAATGCCATTCACGGAATTTAAAGACTTGGCTTTTTGCTGTGTTACTTGGCATTAGACATGCAAATGTTAGAATTGCAGAAATGTGCGTCTCCTCACTGTGCCTGGGAAAAACAGTAACTGTGGTTACTCTACAGGAAACTCTGGAACATTCTTCTTTTATTTTTCTTCTTTTTGTTTTTCTTTTTTAAGAGAAGTAGAATATTTAGTCTCCCGATTGCATAAACTATGAAAGTGGTTTTACTGTTTGGAATGATACCTCTACTTTTTGTTTGTCTTTTTGGAATGTGGGTTTATCAAGAGTCAAGGCTGAAATCCTCTTTTAGTGGCTGCTGAATGATGGCTTTTCAAACTGTAATCATGAAGCTGTTGCTGTCAAGGTGTGTGGACCTGTAAATTCTGTTTTGAATCATTTTTACACAGCCTTTGCTGGATTTTAGACTATAAAGAAGTTTTTCTATTAATACATTACACACATTGATTTTACAGATGTCTGTTTGCTATTAAAATGGCAAGAATTCGGATTGGATTAAAAAGGCTTTCTCTGTGTGTGAAAGTGTGCTTATTTTGAACTTCAGCAAAATCTGGTCTTTCTGAGACTCAGTGTCACCTACACCTGGTAGATCATTAGGGTTGTTGGAGACATTTCCTCATTTGAAGGTGTCAGAGTTGGAGTTGTTTGGTTGAGACTGTGTGTTCACCTAGGCAAGTGAAATGTGCATGCACACAAGTATCTCGTGGTTTCATGTAGATATCTCTTACTACATATTTTAATTTGACAGATTTTTACGGGCTTGAATGAAGCCAGAAATCCTTTTGTGTGTTTATTAAATGTTGTTGTAATCCTGGCCGCTTTAGAGAACAGTTTTCAGAACGTATTTGTGTTTAAAACGTTACAGTCCAAACACACCATTAATCTTATTCAAGAGAAGGAACTAATCAGTTACACTTTTCATTTTAGTCAGAGTACCTTTAAAATGCAATATTTCTTTCTGGTCTTACTAGTTCTTGCATTAATGTCATCTCTTGTTTCCTGTTGCATAGCAATAACTTTTTTTGGTAAAAACTGTAGCCTAAACGGGTATAAATAGGTAAGTATTGAGTCTGAGTAGCTTTGAGTTGTTTAAAGATATTTTAATAATTTTCTGTGGAGCATTCTTTGGAGTGGTCATAGCTTCTGATGTCTTTATTAAATGAGTAAAATGATACACACAAATTGAAGAAGTTTCTTGTTAATCATTCTAGGATTTGTATAGTAAAGAATTCATTCTTTAAAGAAATGTTGAAGAAAATCTGCATATCTTTTCTTTAAAAATAGAGACAATGATCCTCAATTTTCAGGCCTTGAAAAAGTCTCTCTACAACTTTCTGTGTTACTGGAATGTATTATATTTTGTTTACTTTCATGTGTTTTAAGTAAATACTCTCTGCTAAATTTATTGGAGACTTAATTTAAAATATATATGAACCAAATTTTAAAACTGATTTTTGAAAATAATAGCTGGAATTAAATAAAATTTAAGAGTCCCTGAAAACTATCTGCAAGTAAATTAAAACCTGCATAACAGTGTAAATCATTTTGGCTAGTTTGGCTCAGTTGTTGACAGATATTCCAAAGTCCTGATGTTGCATATGTATGAAGTCTGTTCTGCCTATACACTGTCTCTCTACACACTTCTTTACTCCACCAAACAAATCAGTGACTTGTAATTTTTGTAAAAGCTTGGCTATTAAAAAAAAAAGAGACCAAATTTTTGTAAGAGTATATGCCTCCAATTGCCTAAAAATCATTAATTGATCCATGTGGTAATAGCAGATGGTTAAATGGAAGAAATGTCCTTGAAGTTATTCTAATAGCAGATGTGCCTAACTATTAGCTTCATGTTTTTACTCACCTAAAATTCCAAATAATGTAATAAGAAAGTAACATGCACCTAATCATTTTAATGTGTTCATTGCCTTCTGTTACTGATTTAGGATTCATCTGAAAACTTTAAAAGCAGGACATCATTTAGAATTTGTTCTGGGAAAACACTTTAGAATATACATGTGTTTGTGTGTGCAGGTTATATATAAACGTTTGCCTTTTTTTCCTTTTCCAGGATCCTACAAGATGCATTATTGCTCTCAGATAGTAGGCTTCACCTCTTCTTACAGACTCAGCTAAGCCCAGAAGATATGGAGGCCTGTGTGTCTGGACAGACCAAATACTCTGTTGCTGATGCGATTCTCAGTTTTGCCTCTCTGAACAGACGTTTTCCTATAGAAGATGAAGAGAGAAAAAAAGGAAAAAACGATGCAGACTCTGATTCAGAGAGGTGATTTCTGTATATCCTTACTTTCTGAGATTATATATCCATACATACGCACACGCATGCTTCACTTTTTGTTGATGTAATACTAAGATAATGAAAAAATTAATTGACTGAGATTTTATTGAGCTGTGACAGCTCATCATAGAAGTCTTCACACACACCTCCACACTGAATTAATGAATGCAGTAGAAATTCAATTATCTGCATTCTGATTATGTGAATTTCATTTAGTCAGACTTGAATTATTCGCGTTTAAATTATCTTGCTAAAAAAATATCCAACTGCACTCCAAATGGCTAATTAAAAGTCCAAATTTCCTGTCTCTCTTTGTGACTGGAGATAATTAAAGTTCTCCTCTGTTACTCAGGCTTTGAGTGTGTTGTGAAAACCAATTTCCTCCTTTTATTTTTTTTTTCTCCCCCCCTCTCCCCTTTTCTGCAGTTCATCCTCCGGGCTCGGACCTAGTGATGACAGCATTTCATGTGGATGTAAAGCAAGCCCAGCTTCTGAAGAATCATGAAAAATCATTCCTGTATTGCTACCTTAAGGACAGTACAAAGCAGTTTCTGCTTTGTTTACCGGTTATGCATACCACAAAAACAGAGTTGTCTGGTAACATGTACCTAAAAGACCTATCATTAATGCAACCCTATGACCTTACAAAATACCTAAAACAGACCTTGATACTATCTTTTTGGTGATTTTTTTTTTTTTGGTGTATCTTGGTGCAGGTCTACATGTTACCTATTTATGGTTTTGTGACTATTAAAATCTGAGTATTGGGTAAGTCATGCTCTTCTGACATATGTGGCAGTTAAAATAATTCCTTCAGTGAGTGCGTGTCTCGGATTTGAAAAATAAAGATAACTTAATTCCTCATCTTAAAAGTTGGTATATCATATCAAATATATCCAAAGCATCTTTTAGTCATTTGCATCAGAGAAGTTTCATCTTTAGAAGTCATTTGACATTGGTGATGAAATTACACACCCTACCAAGGTACTCACTTTTTAAAGTAGCTCAGCAACATCAGCAAAACAACATTCATACAAACTATATGCTGCTGACAATTTGAGATATAAATACATCTTCCTCTGGTCCTTCTGTAATGTTTATGGAAAGACTGGGTTTATCATGCGTAAGCACTGAAGGCAAAAATTCTTGAGCATGGTTGCTTAGAAGTTTAGAAATATAAATAAAAATTACATCATTTCTAGGCTTGCTGGAGATTCTCAGCTCCCAAGGAATTATGGATACTCATTCCCAGTGAAAATCCTGGATGAGGTCCATCAAAACCAATGGCTGAATTTTGCATTGACCTCGCTAGGGCCAGGGTTTCACCCAACACGTTTAACTTCAGGCATCTGTATTTGAAGGTGCTGGTAGAGGTGTTTTAGTTCAGCAGCTGAAATGGGGGGTATCTCCCTCTGTGAGATGATGATAATCAAAGCTGTAACACTCTGCATGGATGTGGCCCTCTCCACTCTCCATGAGTAACAGGAGCTACTGATTTCATTGTGGCTGTAGTTACCACGTTGGAATATTGACTTTTTTTCACACACAAAAGGCAGGCTTGAACACAACTTCTTAACCACCAACACTTATTTTGATTAAATGTCAGTTTTGCTCTTTATTGTTCACAGCAGCTGCGTAGTGTCTTGTCCCAGATTCTGTCAAAGGAATATGTTTCACTGTGGTGTTGTATTTATATTTGACATTTAACTGCTATTAAAAAGACCCAGCAAAGCTCCCATTAACTTCAGTGTGGTAGTTACTGGCCTAGAAAGGGATGTAAATACATGCCCTTTTTTTTTCTTTTTAAAGAAATCTGTGGTTACTTTCAAAGAAGGAGCATTTTAAACCTGTGAATTACAGAAACAATAGATTATTAAATAGACAGCTAGTAAGGGGTAACATAAACATGTGTGGGCATGTTTTTTTAAAGCATCCAGCTGAGAATCTGTGTAATTTTAGAAAAAGGTTTTAGTAGCTTGAGAATAACATCTCTTAGGTAACTACTTTAAGTTACTTAGGTTACTACTTTATTTTGTTGATGGTAGCACTTTGTAAGATAAATATCCGTGTTTCTTTTTGCTCGGTCTTACTGAATTGCACAAATGTATCTATTCACTGTCTCAGCTTTTATGTGAGTTAGCAGCAATGCTGTTTTTAATGTAAAAGTGATAACGTTTAATTAAAGCAACAAGTTATCACTAAAAGTAGCTTAAAAATAGCTGTTACTGCTAGTCAGAGATTTTGATTTCTTGATTTTTTTTCTACTTTTTTTTAAGATGGCACATTACAAAAAAATTGTTTACCAAATTTGTTTAAAAGGTGAGAAGCATTTAAAAACAAAAACTGGAATAATGTTAAGAAGAATATTTCAATTATTATTTAAGACAAGATTTAAGTTTTCTTTTGTTTTAAAAGATTGACCTAAACTCTTGAAGCACTTTACAGTTCTGGCTTACTAACACGTCCTCAGTACCTGAAAAAATTACAGAAACACAAGGTTTGGAGAGCCTTGGTGGCTAATTTTATTTTTAATTCTAGAAGCTTATCAGTACGCCAGCGAGTGTTTTCCAAATTAAGATGTTTCTGAAATAAATGTTTGTTTTCTAATAGCTCTATTGTTATTCTCTTATTTTCTTTGTCATTCTGTTAAAAAAATCTAAGACTACTATAACGTTCTTCTCAGCTTTGACAGAAATCTGTTCAAATATTTATCCTTTGAATGTTGCTTATGTAGCTGCTGTTACTGGAATTTTTCTTCATAATGGGGGAGGGAAAGCACTCCATGCTGTCTAGTATATCTCCTTCATGTATCGGCTGTATATAGTCACATATAAAGGCTTTAAGGCATTTTGTTTCATTGAAACATTAAATGTAACTTTTACAAATGTGAATGTTAAACAAAAAATAATTGTAATGTCTTTTTTTACTTCGGTAATTTTTTGGGATTTGGTAATTTTTCAACACTATGACGTACAGTTTGATCAGTTGTCACTGGTATTTTGATTCTAATTTTTTAGTTTTGAATAATGCTGACATTTCCTGCTAGCTTTTTTTAAAAAACAAGATAATACCTAATTTATAAATTAGAAGTAGTAATCAGATTACATAATATCTAATTGCAATAATTCTGCATTCAAAAGCTTTTCTTCATCTTTTGCTTATAGCTTTACATCCTCATTTTTATGATGATTTCATAAAAGCTTTTAAGTAATTAAATAAAACAAGTTACTACTTTCTAGCTCATGTTTAAACCTGACAGTGAGGTTTCCTTTATTTCAATATCAATATCCTAATCACTTTATGACTTACCATGTGTAATTTACTCTTCAGTTATTTTTGTAATATGTGTATATATACATAAATATATGTATACATATATATATAGTATATATATGTGTAGATATATACACACACTTTGTATACACACATACTCTGTTGTGTTTGGGTTTTCACTTCTTTACTTTTTCTACAAAAAGAATAGCAAAGAAATTCCACAAAGATGGTGTATTTGGAGTGCAAATTGTTGTTTACATCACAATGTGTTTCTGTAAGCACGGGGGAAATTTATACTCTAAATTCCACGCTGTAGAACAGTGCAAACTTTGTTGTCCGTGTCTTTTGACAGGTGACATACTGAATTTGTTTTCCAGATGAATATTTAAAATTTATGTAATTACTATGAATTATTAAAACAAAAAATGCTTGTGACTTGCTCTGTTATACACAGTATGGATAAGAAGAAGAATAAACCTCATATGGTCCTGTGTCGTTTCCCTGTAATTGCATGACTAAGCTCAGGGCTAAGGACCGGGGATTTTACTTTTCTTCCCTAGCTTTTACAGGGTGGCAGAAATGTAAATAATAATTTCCAGTCTCAGGCTGATTCTTTTCATGAAAGGCCTAAACGCATTTGGAAATTACTATACAATTACTCTCTGCTTCAGTGTTAAAAATGAGCCATAACGGGTTAAGTCGCGTCTTTGCCTTCTGGAACAAAACCTCCTTAGAAATCAATTCAAGTGGCCTTGTAAAACAGAAATCGAACTGTGGCCGCCGGGCTCGCTTTTGGTTTGCGGGGTGCCCGTGGATGCTCCGCAGCCGCGGGTGTGGGTGCGTGTGCGCCCGCCGGAGCGGTCCGGCAGCGGGCTCCGCCGCCGGTACGAGCAGCCAGCGGGCGGGAGGACTTGGAAAAGGGGGAGAGGGGAAAAAGAACAAAACAACCAACGTGGGGGAAAAGGGGAAAGGACGGCAGCATCCCAGATCGCGCTTTATGCTGCGCCCCGGCCCGGCCCGGCCCTTCCTCGCGCCCTGCCCTGCCTTGCCCCGGGGCCGCGGAGCGGAGCGGGGCGCGAGCCTTACCTGGGGCCGCTGCGCTCTCCGCCCCGCTCCGCCCCGCGCCCGCTACTCGGGGAGCGGGCCCGCCCAGCCTTCATCCGGTAACTCGTGGCAACCGCAGCCCATGGCAACGGCGGAGGGGGAGCCGGAGCGGGGGCGGGCGCCCGCGCTGCCGCAGCGCTCCCTGCCTCCCTCCCTCCTTC
>VWZV01013027.1:15347-31622 GCA_013397155.1 Irena cyanogastra | reverse complement strand
GATTTTGCCCAGCTGTATGCTGAAGCAGCAGCCTGGGTGCAATAAGAACTTTAATATGTTGTATAACTTCCTGTAGTTAAATAATTACAAATACAACTCTACTGGGAATAGTATTGACCAAATGTTAAAATTTAAACAGTCCTTTTATCACACTAAAGAAGAATGATGGATTATGTCCAATTTTGACTGTTTGCATGACAGATTAACTCAAAGTAAACAAAGGCTATGGGGGGCAGGGTGAGCTATAGAAAAAGCATTGTTCAACCTAAGTACATCACCTGTAGGCTCTGCAAAGGTCACAGCAAGATCTTCATTCTAAACTTGATAAGTGCAACAAGTATATCCCCATGGTACTTGATGTGTAACCTTTCAACAGCTTGGTGAACAGGAGAAATGGCATAGAGCCAAGAATGTAAACTAATTAATAAATCCACAGATGCATAAATTAAGTAAACTGAGAAAGATAAATAGTCCAAACCAGAAGTCCAAGCAAAAGGAAAGAGTATCCCTGAGCCCTGTTTGGTAGTCATGTGCAGTGTTTGGTCACAGAGATCCAAGAACTGGGAGGGTCAAGAGGGATGAAATTTGGACACAGCAGGTATAGGGTGAGACGTGGAATAATAATCATCATTTTTTTTACAAAGGGCTAGAGGTAAAGAAAAAAATACGAATTACTCATATAAGGAATGTTTTTAGATGCATCATGTTTACCATGAAGCTTCATTTAAAATGAAAGTGATCTCTAGCTGACCCAGAAATGCTGAATATTTCATTCTTTTAGGAGTCTGAAATCATTACACAAAATGAACAGGCACCTTTCGCCTCACAGTACCATAAGAGTTTCAGAGATGTGTTTTACACTGTAGTGAATGGATTGGGTGGGAGAGATGTTGCTAAAAGCAACATCAATGAAAATCAATTTCCTTTATGAGAATAATAAGCAGTACTCTTTTGCAAGCGACATGAGCTGCATTGAATGGCCCTTGTCTCAGAGAAAACATATTTCACTTCACCAGCCTATGTTACAATTATGGGTAAGAAAGGCAGCTCCCTGAGACCTGGCACCTTTCTCTAGAGAGGACATTCCAATGCACTGTACCACATGCCCAGTGCTTCAAACTCAATGCAGCAAATCCTTCTTTTACAGCAAACAGCTAAGCAGTGAATACACTTCAATAGCACATTCAAGGGCAAGTGAAGGCATCTTAGGCCTCTGAAGTGCACTATCAAAGACATTCAAGTACATCATTTATTGCCTTTAGATTAGAACAAGAATTTCTATTTTCAATGAATAAAAATTGCTAAAAAGAAACGCTTTGAGAAAAAGTGGGATCAATTTGTAAAATAGTAGAAACAAAACTAAAGAGAAGCCATTCAGTGGTAGAACTCTAACAATGCTGACTAGAAAAAGCTGCTTGTTTATTTGCAGCTTCAAAATGTTAGCATGTATGTGACCACTTTCATCTTTCCTTAAGGAGTGGTATGGAACAAAGAGAGATTTTCAGTCCATGGGCCAATGTACCAATTTAACTTTCAATGTTTTGAGAAACTGAGTAAGTAGGATGCTTGAGAAGTGGCAACCCCTCTCTAAATCTATGTATAAAAATCTATACCTTTATATGGTTTTTTTTTTATCAGACATCAACAAAAGAAACTGGGAACAGGAGAACCTCCAGGACTACCAGGACTCCCCAGTTCAACCAGCATTATCCCATGTTACATGGGGAATCTGTGAAACTGAAAGTGATTTTATATACGGGGAAGTGGAGAATCGATTAGATTTACTGCAAGAACAACTCAACAGGTAAAAATAAAGAGAAAAGAACCTATAAGTGAAAGAGTACATAATACAACTGATATTGATGGTGCTACAGGAGGAATGAGTTTGTGCAGGAAGTTTCTGAAAGCATTCAGATCTTCAGAAGCTCAAAAGTACAAAAATATGCCTGATGGGAATATCACTATTTTCTGCGTATGTAGTCTGAGGAGCCTGTATATCACCTAAGTTAGGCTTTCCAGAATCTTAGAAAAAACAATTCTGGGAAATCTGGGTACAAATTTTCAAATGTTGCCAGAATATTCATGTCTTTTATCTCTAGGTACACACATTAGCTACTCCGAATGCTTCGCAGTAGAGCCCTTTCCCTCAGCTGACTCTTTTAGACCATCTTTTTAACCAAGAAGTTGTACCGAGACACCTCAAATTGTTACATTTAAGTCTCACCTCATCAAGAGCGCTGTTCCTAGATCACAAAACCATCAAACAATTTGGGTTGGAAGGGACATTAAAAATCACCAAGATCCGACCCCCTGCCATGGGCAGGGACACAAAATGGCAATTTTTGGTATCCTCAGGATCTGAAGTACTTTTTATTTCCTGGAGACTCAAAGTACACCAGCTGCCTGCTTTTTAAAATGTATTGCAGATGAATTCCCTTTTTGATGCATTACCTTTTTTTGCAACTCTATAACAAGTAAGACATGGGAGTATGCAAAGACACAATACTTATATCTGTTACAACAGGAAAAATTATACTTTCTTTATCAGAGTCCAATATCCCCTTTGCTTAATATATTACTCTTTACTGGCAGCTAAGCAGCATAGATGCTTAGAGCATCTTAAAAATATGGTTACACAATTTTGATCCATCCTGCACTGTAATTTACCATGTAACTTCACTTAATTTTTAAATTGCCCTATGCTGAGCACCATGGATTTTTTTCATTATTTTCACTCTGTAATTCCATTACTTTCAATATTTTTCCATGACAAATACTATGACATGCACTCAGTCCTAATCACACTTCAGTTATTCACTGCCATTCTGTGCTGTATATTTTAGTAATCCATTTAAAGCCAGGTTAACTGCATATTGATTCCTTCATTCACCACAAGCCAATCAATCAAGAGTATTTTTAATTCCTGAATATGTAATGTTCATTTGTAATGTGCAATATGTAATGTGCATTTTAATAAGGCATTAAAAAGACATTTTTAACATTTAACCCTAAACTGCTGTAATTCCTAATTACAGTAAAGCCAAGTAATCCAAGTAACTGTAAATGTCACACAACCAAATACCTGCAGGATCCCCATCAACAGTATGTAGTTTTTTGGCAACATTTCATTTCCTGAAACCTTAAGCTCTCGAAAGTGAAATTATACCTCAAAGTTACCATAGTTTAATCATGCAAGTTCTCTAACATGCAAGTTTCTTCTAACAATATAATTGTTGCTGATAAACTAAGAAATAAATTGTTATGTATTTTATTAAATCACTTTATTCTTTAACTCTTCTCATGTTTTTAAAGCTTTTCATGCTTCTGGTATTTGGGGCCTTGCTGGGTTGTTTATGAATATAACAGACAATATCCTTTCCCATCTTTGTGAGTTCTGACTTGCTAGTTTAAAAAGCATGGTCACTTCTCCCTGAATTTTTCCATGCCAAGTTAGAGGCTTGGCATAACACTCAATTATTAAATAGACATGGAGGGCTGGAAAACCACTGTACAAGGAATATGTCCCTAGAATTATCTGTTTCTCTTCTTTAAGCAACTGGAATTTCATGGAGACTATGGGCCAAGCACTTAAGGTTCTCCTGTTTGTTTGGGTAGCATGGATTTGTTTTAAATTTTGGAGAACGGAAAGTAAACCTTTATATGCAATGATGATGAATAAACACTACCAGAGACACTCTTTCATTTGAAGTTCAAGGAAATATTCAAGTACTAGCAAAGTATGAGGGGAGCAATTTTCGAGCTAAATCAAAGTCAAAAATAATCTTGAATGCATATCCTCTAATGCTACCTTTTATTCACTGAGGTGTTAAGGCCCAGGTATAGCAGTTGGAAGTTCTCTGGATGGTGGCATGCTGCTGTTCCTGCAGCATTTCGCCCTGCAGCATCAGCACCACGCTTGTGTGAGAACAGCACATTGGCAAGTAGCAAAGGACCCAAGGGAGCTGACCAAGAGGGCAAGTAGGGCATGTCTGACTCTAACAGAAGTCTGGTTTGGGCCTTTTTTTCCTGAGAGCTGATGCCACAAAACCATCTTTCCCTGATGAAGGAAGAAATAACATCCCAAATACACTTCAGTCATACCTTTTGGATTAATTTCACAGATGCTTTTATAAACAAATTATACAGGCAACAGACAACTCCAACAGGATAAAAAATAACATCAGCAGCACATGGTAAAAGCAAAAACCTGACAGCACAGGATCAATTCTGCTACTGTAGGGAGCCCAAGTAGTAACAATCACAGCATTAAAGGCCGCTGACAAAGATTTGTTTACTCTGTCAGAAGCTCAGTTTCTGTACAGAAGGCTGTATTATCTGCATTACCATCTGTCAGCATGTGCTGTAGCCTTCCAGCAGCTGGGAAGGTACAAAAGGCATTACCTTTTCCTGAGTTTGTCACAGATTTTGGCAAGACCATTTAAAAATCATTTCAGTGCTATGGAATTGTAAGTATGAACAACATAATCAGCTCAAGTGTTTCAGAAGTCATATACAAATCTATAAAAAGGCAAAAAAAGTTTTTAAACGTACAAAATTTGAACATCTGAAATGCTAACATTAATTCTGAGGCCTGCATAAGTTTGAATAAATTTTCACATTAATGAGAATTGGGCAGTTGGATTTTTAATGGTTTTGGAATCATCTTTCTTTTTCTAACTGTGGAAAAACACAAATGTGGTTTCTGTTTAGTTCAGTGCATTGTATCAGCATGTCAGAATTCATTGTCAGATGCATCAAAATAATGTCCCGTGCCCAGCCAGCACAAATCAATTTAGTTGCAATGAAGAGAATACATTTCTTCCAGTTATTTTCAACCAGATACCCAGTCCCCCGCGTTTCTTCTTGTTGCAAACCTAAGGCATAGTGATAAACTCATTCTTAGTGTAGCAAAAAACCAGAGAAAAGCTTGCAGGTATGTTCTGCAAAGGAAAGGGAGAGCCAGAAGGTTTGGAAGGGCTCCGTACTCCCTCTACTGTTCTTTCCTATTTAAGACATGTTCAAGCCACAACAAGCAATGCTTTTACTGATAAACTGCAGATCCCTCTTGAACACCCCTGTAATCGGTATGTAAAATAGACCCGTTCCTGGCCATGAGCTAACTGATTTCTTGTTCCTTCTCTAGGCTTGAATCCCAAATGACTGCTGATATCCAAACCATCCTGCAGCTTCTGCAAAGGCAGTCAGCACTCATTCCACCTGCCTATAGCATGGTGACAGCAAGTGCAGAGTATCAAGAGCCAGCAGTCCGGGTCATACAAAAGCTTCAGCCTGCAGCATCAATTAAAACAGACAGAAGTTTCAGTCCTTCATCTCAGGTAAGTACATGGCCAATAAGATCAAAAGAGGTTTCCTAGCCTTTTTATCTTACGAGGAAGAAATGCACCAACCTGGTGCTGGTTCACTAGTTTAAGGAATATGAAATTATTATTTTGACCTAGAATCTCCATAGTGAGCTTAAACACCAAGTTCCAGAGGCCACATTTTCTATGAGGGTTTTAGTTGCTGTTTATGCTCTAAAACAGAATTTCATATTCAAGAACGTTGAGATCCATACTCTTAGACTGGGTCTTGAGAGTAATCACTCCTTTAAAAAGGGCTGCTTATATGTGTATCATGATGTCATATTAGCAAGTCTGAGGGGAAGATATCCAGACTTCTACAATTAATCAGCAGAATTGCATTCAATTACATTAAATCAAATGCAGTACCATGTAAAAAATATTTCAGTACACTGTTTAATTTTCAAAAATGGTTTTCCATCAGCCATCTGAATGTGCTAATTTTGAACAGAACAAGGGCCTGGAAGAGACCAATGTAATTATTACCATCTTGTTTTTTCTCTTGCCTTACAGTGTCCTGAAATTTCAGATGTTGAAAAATCAAAACTGAAATCCAAAGAATCCTTCTCAAGTGGAGTGCATCTGAACACAGCCTCAGAAGACAACCTGGCTTCTTTTATAGACCAAGAACGTGACCAGCCTGTAGAGCATCCCCCACAGCCTTGTAAAACTTGTCTGCCGCCAATTAGGCACCCTTCCTTGCCAGAATCTTCACTAAGCACTGTAGGAATCTTGAGTCTTCATAGGCATGTTTCTGATCCTGGTCTTCCTGGGAAATAGTACTTTTATACTATTACTTCACATAAAAATGTAAGTGCTTTTAATGGCTGTTTCTCCTTTTTTTTTTTTTTTATTTAAATCCTCTATACTTGACTCAGGGGCTACAAGGAATATACCATTATATGCAAAAGTACTGTATATTTTCCTAAATCTGAAGCTTGTAAGGTAAAGTTGAGCAGTTCTGATGTAAATATATATATACACACACTAACTGTATGTTCCAAATGTAAAACTGCCAGCATTCTCAAGGCACCTTATATTTTTATTTTTTTTAAATAACATGCATGTTCTGAAATTACAGTTTACATTGCATGGAGATTACCATTTACTGCTGTCATGGAAATAGTATTTTATTGTGGATATGTCTTCAGAGCAAATAGGAGACCAATAACAATAATTCACATAGAAAAACTCCTATCTGACCAAGCTAAAATTCAAGAAAAATGCTGTTCTAGCTCACTTTTGAAAAATTATTTCTCTTTCTTGTAGTGAGCTTTTTCTAATAAATCATAATGAGTCTGAATCTAAAGAAAGAATAAGGTAGCCAAGTCTTCTGGGCTTGAAACAATTAGGACAGAGAAAACAGCCTCCTTCCAAACTAGTTGAAGTAGAGTAGTATTTTAACAGAGAGGAAAACTGCCATATGGTGGAAAGTATCACCATAGGTCACATCCACAAAAATGCGTTAAATTGAATCATTTGTTTCCACCACATATTGGTTTTTGAGTTTTGTATTGTTATTTTTTTTAATTGCATCATAGAATTCAGCTGTGATGAGCAGACAGGTACTCTTCATCTGTCACACAAACATAATCAAATGCAATAAACCTAATTTCTATGTAATGCAGAAGACTGTGTTCCTTTTGTTCAATACAAATTATTAACAATCTGCTTTAATTTAAAAATATTTTACACATTTTTGTTTATAATTATTAGGGTGGCTATTTGCAGTTACCTCTTTGTACTGACTGGCCCCTCTACAATGCTCATGCACACACACACCTCACACGCGCTCCTGGACGTGTGCATGTGTGTATTTTATAGATGTACATAGGTGTGTATGTATGTGTATGTGTATATATATTTATATACACACATACACACAAGTGTGTGTATATACCTACACTTACATGTAGGAGTATAGATATAGAGCTATATATATATATATATATGTATATATGTAAAATCACTTTCAGGAACAATTGTAAACTTTCTTATTACAAAATTAGTAAGCTTAGCTTGTGTCCAAAGCTGACTACATTAGAATAAAATGATCTAAGGTCTGTAGGCTTTAAATACAGTATGTACTGTATGTGCATAATGCTTTGTGAATACTTAGATTTAATTTTATTAAAATATTATTCTGCTTCAAATGTTGTGTTTATTTTAGAAGGAAATTACTTTTTTACTGCTGCTTTCAAATATTTTTAAATGTTCATATGATTTTCTAATCTTTTAGCTTTAATGTGAAATTCCTCTAGCATGAGAAGAGGTTATAGAAAAGCATGTAATCCAGTTAGAGGGGGAGTACTTAAATTTTACCTAAAACCAAGCTAAACCGTCTGTCCTAAATCAGTGCTATGGAGAGATGCAATAGTGGCTGTCCCTCACATAGATACATTCCTTGCATGTTGGGGTCAGAATGAAACATTACACTTTAGTCATACACAGCCGGTAGATAAACCCAAGGTGGGTGAATCTTTCCTCATTTAAAATTAATGTGTGTTGAGCTGAGCATGGCTCTGCTTTACCTTTGCTTTTAAGGATACCAAAATTAATTAAGTCAATACCTTTGTCATTGAAAAGATAAATCAGCCCTTCCCATACAAGATCAAATTTTCTACTGCCTCATGCTACTGTTGATTGTTAAAGGTCCAAATGGTACAGCAGGCTGGCTGTTCTTCTACCACGATGACAGGAGGGCTGCACTGCTCAGTGCCTTCCAGGATCAGATCCTAGTGTCAGGAAAATTAATCCACAAACGCCAGAGGTTTATGTTCAAAAAGGAGACAGAGGACTTTATTCAAAAAAGGGAGGGAGAATCCCCTGGGGCACATGGCCGTGGCATTTTCTCTCTCAAGGTTTCAGAGGGCGCAGCCTCCTTTTATCCTAAACTCCCATCCAGCTGCATGTTGCCCTCTTCCTTTCCCCACTGGCTGAGGTACTAGGAAGGTACAGCCTTCCCGAACTGCCTACCACATATCTCCCCTTAAACCTGTCATTTTACCCCAAAGTTCAGAAACTCGGGCTTGTGCATATCCTTGTCTGTTTCAGGAGCCAAGCTGCCTGGGCTCTGCAACAAACTTGCTGCTTGACGTTAGTAAAGACTTTATGATCCATTTCAAAGATGTTAACACCCATACCCGCCTCCATGGAACTGTTTGTAAAGACATCAGCACACATCCTTCCTCCCACTAGGGACCAGTCAGACTCTCTGCCTGCATATATTCCATTGAAACAGGAGTGGTGGATAACAAATACCTTCTGGGAGGTTTTGTTCTTTGGGTTTTTTTAAATATCAAGCATTAAGGACTCCTGCTCTATCTCAGCCTGGTAACTAACATTCCTGTCTGTTACAAGAAACAAGTTAGCACATTTTCTAAAAAGGCATTTGTTATGCTACATTCTAAAAAGTCTGGTATAAATTAAAAATAAAATTAATGAAAAAAAGTATAATGCATGAGCGTTGCTTTACAAAAGGCCTTTTGTCCAATTTTATCATTTGGTATTTCTCATTACTGCAAAGAGATTAAGCAAAACAGGTAGCCTGAGGAAGGAGCATTAGGGAAAAGGAAGAGTGACAACTACTGCAGTCCAAGTGAAGGAAAAGCTACACTTCTTACTCCATTTTTTTGCCTCAAAGAGACTTTGTTCTTGCTTTGTCCTTGTACCAAGGAAAAAAAATATCAAATGTGTGCAAATAAGGGAAACTTCATAAAGTTATGGAGATTCTAAGCTCTCTGCCAAGGAATGTAGAAAAGATGAAAGTGTAGTTGCAACTCTCTAGCTGCCCATTCCTTGCCACAGAAAGGTCTGGCTTCTCAGGTAACTTCTTTTCTTATTGAGATTCAATGAAGTACATGAAGCCCCACTGCTTCAACCTTTTTTCTTTCAGAAACAGGTAAAAACCATTGAGTTTGGAAATGTATTAATTTTCTAAACAGAAAAAATTGCCCCTTTTATTTGCAAGTGATTTTGTTGGGGAGTGCCTGGGTTTTTTTGAAGGGGCAGGCCTCCCTGTAAGTCCAGTCTGGTTTTCACTTGATAGAAATGGGTCTGTGTTATCCAAATCAAACTGGGAATAATGTTAAGGGTTGTATACCCAAAACAGTTGTACCATATCCATAGAAGCTTTCAGAACTTTAGGAGCAAGTTTCAGGTTTGCTTGAACTTAGGAACACTTGGCTATGTATATTAAAAACCTGTGGCTAAAAATGCATATGAAGTATAAGCTGTAGATACAGAGAAGTCTCCTGGAAATTCAGGAACAGCTAAAGTAGCTGAAGTACAAAAGCAATGTGGACAATCACTTCAAATGTGAGAGGTGAGACTGTACAGATCAGCACAGCTCTTAATGAAGTTCATTAGCTCCTACCAATTACAGGTGTAGTTCAACATTTAAAGCAAAGGTTGTGATGCTTTTTGATAGTTAAGCTGTGCAGCAACCTGAACTATTTGTATGTGCACATTCATCTACAGGAACAGACTTAGAGTAATACACAGTAGTCATGTGTCTTGGCCCAACTCTGCTGTTTCCTGGAAGCATACACCCAACTGCATGTCTCTTTCCTTCCATGTTCCCATGCTGTTCACTTTGCAAATGCATGTTCTGGTATCCCACCTCACTGCTGGCTCTCCACAGATGTATGTCTCTTCCCTTTTGCTGCAGATTGTGTCCTAGCAATTTCGCCTCTCTGGTGAGCACTCATCGAAGTTCCGGTCTCATTCACCAGCATCATAAGTAACATACAAAAAGCTGAAATGCGCTGCTTGGCATGGCCTCTGGCTGCCTGCGGAGGTGAAGCAACTGGAGTGTTGCCCACTGGTAAATTGTATATCCTCTCATTGGAGCTGCAAGCTCTAAAATGCTGAACACAAATGGAATGCAGGAGTCTGCAATACCAGCACAGCAGAAGGAACAATTCCTCCCGTGACTGGTGTACTTAATACCACATCTGCAGATCAGCACCCCTAATCTTCCTATCCTCTCTGTTAAATATTCTTTATAAATACTCACACACTGAGATCACTGTGTAAGAATGTACACTGCACGGCGCAGCAATGTGCTGTGCAGAGCTGTGCTGTGCAGTGTGATGGTAGGCTGTGCAGTGCAGTGCTGTGCGCTGATGTGCGGTGCTGTGCGCTGATGTGCGGTGCGGTGCGCTGATGTGCGGTGCTGTGCGCTGATGTGCAGTGCTGTGCACTGATGTGCGGTGCGGTGCGCTGATGTGCGGTGCTGTGCGCTGATGTGCGGTGCGGTGCTGCAGCCTTCGCGGCTGGGCCACGTCCCGGCTTCCTCCCTGCGCTCCGGCCAAGCAGGGAAGGGCAGCGTCGGGTCTGTAGTGGGGCCGGGCAGCGGCACTGCCCAGTCTTTGTGACAGCCGAGGGGAAAGCCGAGTGCTCCTCCCCTGCACTGCCAGAGCGACTGCTATGAACCCTGACACTAATTTCAACTACATCTGAAAGGGACAAAGGTCTCTGAAATCAGTATAAACGTCCAGGAGAGCGATAGAGTCAGGGTATTTCCATTATTCGTAGTCAGAGCAGGAGCTCAGCCATCATCTGTGCAACCTCACACTAATTGGAATAAACAAGTACCATTCTTTATCTCCGTAAGTCTCAAATGTTCATTTAATGTCTGCAAACTCTTAGAGCCAGTGAAGGATTGTTTTGGGATTAATATACAGCCTGATTTACCACCACAGCATACACAGCAAAGCAAATACACAAACAACCCATCTGCATACACTGAGTCCGGCAGGCTCCTGAGACTGAGCAAGGAAGGCTCATGTGTCTTCCAGCTAAGGTGCTGGAGGCAGAAGAAAAAGCAATAGGGGGAAAGAAATTACGTTTCTCACAGAAATCTTTCAAGGGAAACTTGCATAAAGTAGAAATGAAAAAGTAATGATGAAGTAACAGTGAAACTGGAGATAAGCAGAAAAAACAATGAAATGAAAGTAAAACCAAATTAAGTTCTACAAAAGCCTCTAGCTGAAGGAAGCTCCTCTGAGAGCAGACTACTGCAGCACATCTCAATGTGACAAGCAGCTGAGGGTACAATTTGAACTACAGAAAATTTTAGGCTGGGAAAAGACTTCTGGAGATGGCTGGCTTTCTTTTAAAAGCAAGACATTAAATCAAGGACACTGTCAAGCCAAGTGTTGAATATTTCTATTGAGGAAATTTCTGCTACTTCTGTGTGCAATATATTCCAAAGTCTAATTGTTTCTAGAGTGAATAATATTTTCTTCTTACGCCTGGAGATAATTTCCTCTAAAGAAACATATTGCTATTCCTCTTTGTCCTGTGTACCCCAGTGAAGAATCATCCAACTTTTAGGACCCGAAGAACTGTTGGTGTCCCAAAATAGGTTCTTTCACCCAGTTTGCAAGAGGCTGATCTTCACACAGAGTCAAGGTATTTGATTTACTTACAGTTCTGCCTTGCATAGAAAGACGTGCTTGGTGGCAAATTCACAAAGCCAGCACCATGACTATCAACATTTTTTTACATTTTAGCAGATAAAGGCATTAAGGCTCATTGGCTACAAGTTACGAAGTTTTTCATTTTAATTAGCATTCTTTCTTCTATTGGTTAAATTATTCTCTCTCTTCTTACGCTAATTAGTCCACATGCCCAGTCTTTCTCTTCTTCTGAGCCAGTGGTTTCCTGGATCGGTGGTCTGTGAATCACAATCTGTGGTCACAATGTCCCCCTTCCAGAATTACCTTCTACCCAGTCAGAGCTGATCTCAGCACAATTGCTGAGCAGTCTTCATTAGTTTCTTCCTTGCCTTGAGAGTTCTGCCAAAAGTCCTTGAGGCCCATAAATTGTGTTCTTTGTGTCTGCTGTCATGGATACATCCTTATTCTCAAGCTTTGTTAACCTCCCCCTAGGTCTGAGATCATTGAAACATGCCAAGCCCTAGACCTTAACAAGGCAATTCTACCAAGTAATTTATCTTTCTAACACCCGGATATCATTGTGGTTGGATCTCCCCGACCCTTATTTTCTCCAGGCTTTATAAATATAGTTCTTTAAAACATGTGCCAGGCTCCCCAATCCTGTTGTCCTCTAGATTCTCCAATTTTTCAGTCTCTTGAACTGTCCCAGACCAAAACTGAACACAGTAATCCAGACACTCTCTGTTTATCGTTTTGCCTTACCTCCGAATCACACTGAGGTTCCCCAAACCCCCACGATGGAAACCAAGACTGCTTCTGAAGGTCAGTGACATGTACGATATGGGTGAAACCTCATCTCAGGGGGAGACCTTCCAACAGCCTCTGCCACCAACCAAGCACCTCACTGCGGCCGGTGCGCACCGGGGCAGCAGCAGCTCCCAGACCTCAGGTACGCTGTGAGCAGCCGGGAAACTCATGAGCTGGAAAGTGAAAAACATGTTTCCGTTTATGATTCTGTTTTTCAACTCACGGTTACTGTCAAAGGTTTCGTTTTCGACTCTGAGGAGTGGCACTGAGCGCTGCCAGGAACGGAGCTGCCGCCCTGTCCCGGCGAGCCGGGCCCTCACGCACCGCCCTCCCAAGCGAAAGCGAAAGCGGCCCCGGTGCTGGGCAGGCCGGGCCGGGCCGGGCCGGGCCGGCGGAGGGTTCGCTGAGGGGCCGCGGCCGCGCTGCTCGCCGGGGCCCAGCCGCAGCCCCCACCAGCGGTCCGGGGGAGCCCCCGGTGGCGGGCGCCACCATGGCAGAGGGCACCCGGGACGAGCGGTTCCTCTACATGATCTCCTGCTTCAGGCCGCGGCTGAAGCAGTTCATCCAGGTGCAGCCCGTGCTGGACCGGCTGCCCTCGCTGAGCGCGGAGGACAGGGACAGGGTGCGTGCGGCCGTCCTGCAGCGGGGCGCGGTGGCGGGCGCCGAGGAGCTGCTGCGGGCCGTGGAGCGGGGGCCCCGCGGCTGCGGCTGGGTCCGCGAGTTCCTGCAGGCGCTGGAGCACGGCGGCTGCAGCCTGGCCGCCTGCTATGCCAACCCCAGCCTGAGCCAGCTGCCCTCGCCGGCAGAGGAGGCCGAGCACGACCTCTGCGTGCACCTGGTGCAGCTGCTGCACGGCACGCTGGTGGACAGGATGCGCACGGTGCAGGTGGCCGAGAAGTGCCTGGAGATGGGAATCTTCCACGAAGAGGACATGGATCGGGTGAGTCCGGGCGCAGGCAGTGCACAGACACTGGCCAGCCCCAGTGGCTGTAGGGCAGGTAGGAAGCTCCAACTATAAATGGCGTAGCAAATGCAGAAATGAAAGGGGAGTTCCCAGACGTGGGGGAAAAAAGATAATGGGTCCGGGTAAGCCGATGAAGACTGTTGACAGTGGGCCAGCAGGTGGGATGCCAGCTAAGAGCCTGGCAAAGAAAAATGCCAGGAACAGAGGGTTGGACCAAGAGAGTGTCTAAGTGCAAGAAATGTGTCACACTTTACTTATCATTTCACCACAGACCTTAGGCTCAGAAGATCAAGGGCCAGTCTTCTGGCCCTTGAACCTTACCAGGAAGTAGTGATGGTCTGTAAAGTCCTAAAGAATACTGAGTTTAAAAGCAAGATTTTCCATCCCCTTTTTTGCTGTAGGTTCACTAAGGACTATCGCACTAGACAATGACGTGAGCAGAAATACCAGTTGAACAAGAACAAGGAAGTGTTAACCTTTGATGAAAACATTGCCCAATGTTTATTCCACTTGGCTAAGAATGACTTGCCTAGAATGTGAAACCTACTTGAAACTCAAAAACAAAAATATATCCTGAAACGGTGTTAGAACAAATTAAAGTAATAATTTCCATAACAATAAGGGGTAAACTATGGGTGGAATTAAATCACATTTGCACTCTGAGCCTTTGCATCCATTTTTGAGGTAGTTTTATGCTCCATCTCAGTTAAATGACTGTATGATACATAATTTTTTCTTGTGACCATCAGGTGGCAGCAATGATCAGATGCACCCTAATTAGCAGGGAGCCAAGCATGGTAACACAACAGGCAGATGCAGGGGCCTTTTAGGAAGCTATTGGCTCCATTCCCTGGTAATGGGTCCTCATGTTCCCCTGGGTCACCTTTTTGCTTGCTGGTACCTCCATCAAACCATTCGATACCCTTCACAATCCTGCCAGTTTAAACTCCAGTGGAGTTTAGGCTTTCCTAATGTCTCCCACTTCGCACGCACTTCCTTTTAGTCATGAATCTGAGTCGGGTGTTCCCACTGCTATGCCTGCCCATTTCCTTGCATATCAGAATGGGTGATTGAGAAAGTGAGCCTTGAAACCAAACACCTGTCTCAAGCTGCTTTGCTCTTGGGGTCATGGTTTTGTTCCTCGTGTGATCACATGTGAAGTTCTGCTTGTGATAGCCTTGGAACACTTTTCCATAGCTTCTTTGAGGGCAATAGCCACTTTCTAGAGGCTCAGCTATTGTATTTTTAAGTGGGAGTTGAGATGATGAAGCCAGAGATTAAGAAGGGAAATGTTCTATTTTATGTGTGAGGTCATGTTAAAGGTTAAGTCTGAGCTTTGGTAAATTGTGTGACACCATTTCTCCTTAATCAAGGTTGCCTATTCCCTAAACCAATCTGAACACCAATTGTTACTCCACAATGCTAATAATTATTATATAGGGGTTGTTACTGTTGTAACCATTGTCTAGTACTACCAGTCTTTCCAATTAAATTACAGATCTCATAGGTTTTATATATCCTACCCAAAACCATATGGGATGAACATGAGATTGGACAAAATTGCAATAATTCTCTTCTGATGAGAGGCAGGTCCACTTTTTATCTTTATTTTTCATTATGCTTTAATGATGACAGGGAAATGCTTTTGCACCTATACTATTCTTATAAACTACCTCAGATAATTTCTGAAGTCTGTGTAAGGGTTGTTTTTGTTTTTTTTTTTTTATTTTTACCAGATCCAGACCATTACTGACAATCATGGGAACAGAGATGGTGCAAGGGAGCTACTGAGCAGAATAGTCCAGAAGAAAGATTGGTTCTCTTCTTTTTTGGTTGCTCTCCGTGAAACCCAACATGAAGACCTTGCAGATGATTTAAGTGGAAATACAGGAGGTAATAATCTTATTTCATTGGTACTGATGTGTGGATTTTTACATCTCTNAAGAATATATATTAAAATATATATGAGTCTTATATATAAGAATATATAAAAGAATATATATATAAAAGAAAGCAGTCTCCAAATAATTTATCTCTTACTTTTACTCCCCATATGTTTTATAAAATTTTAGAGAGTAAAATAATTTAAGAGCTTTCCCATTTAGCAGCTTCAGCCTGCTCACTTGAACTGTCTCTGTGCTTTTAGTTGCTGCATATGGGTCAGAGCATTAAGATTGAGGTAAGAGGGACATGAAGGTGTCTCTTCCAGCTTTGGACAGGAATCAGACAGTGTTCTGCCAGACACAGACAGGCAGCTGTGCTATTTGAGGATGCAGTTCAAAGATGGTTGAGTGTTGCAGTCTGCAGGACAAGACCAACCAAGTCAGAGCCTCAGAAGATCATTCTGAGTAAAACTCAGATGCTGGGAATAGCTCAGCTGCTATTGTGATCCTATTTTTCATTCTGTGTTGCAGCTGTGTGAGGCTTAAATTCTTGTCTTCACTACTTTGCCATCAGTAAGTAAAGCAACAAATATGCAAATTATTAATATTATTTTCATATTTTTATTTTCATTTATTTTCACGTTTTGCATTTCTGAATTTTCAGTATAGTGCAGACCATATAGGGTAAAACTGCAGTTTAATTCAGTTGTTTGATGGACTACTGAATGAATGCATTTATTCCACAATTTCTTTGTAATACTGGGCGATGTAGGCCCCAAAACAAACTGTACAGACTAATGTGTAAAGCATGAATGGTGTTGCTCTTACCAGAGGATAAGTCATTTTCCATGTACAAA
>VWZV01013027.1:819-15095 GCA_013397155.1 Irena cyanogastra | reverse complement strand
TCTTTTTTTTTTTTTTTTTTTTTTTTTTTTTTTTTTTTTTTTTTTTTTTGTACTGTTACTTAAGAACCAATGCAGGATTCCCGCCATATTGTTTTATTGTGACACTAGGACTAATGTTTTTGATTGTCCAGGGATTTCAAAATCAAGTCATGTAACAGCTTAATTGATAGATTTTTAAATACTAATAATCCTTATTAAGTAATATGAGAATGACAACAGTATGGATTTAGTTACAATTAAACCAAATCTTACTTTTAAAACCCATTGGTTTTCAGTGTGGTTTTATAATCATTCATAAAAAACACTCTGAAGATTAATTTGAACAAACAAAACAGACTTTACCTGAATTTCTTCTTCAATACAAGTGTTTCCTTTACAGAAAGGTTTACAAATATTTTTGGCATTCTAAAGTACTTTGCATACTTCAAGACATTCATAAGTCTCAAAACATTATAAAATTTACTAAATTACTAATTTACTAAATTTACTAAAAATAATGCAATAAACTAGTAAAGTTTTCNGTCTTCACTACTTTGCCATCAGTAAGTAAAGCAACAAATATGCAAATTATTAATATTATTTTCATATTTTTATTTTCATTTATTTTCACGTTTTGCATTTCTGAATTTTCAGTATAGTGCAGACCATATAGGGTAAAACTGCAGTTTAATTCAGTTGTTTGATGGACTACTGAATGAATGCATTTATTCCACAATTTCTTTGTAATACTGGGCGATGTAGGCCCCAAAACAAACTGTACAGACTAATGTGTAAAGCATGAATGGTGTTGCTCTTACCAGAGGATAAGTCATTTTCCATGTACAAAGTCCTGTATGTGTGTAGATACGTAAAGTGTGTGTTTGCAGTAGCATGCCCTGACATAAGGTCACAGAGAGGAAACAGCTTCATTGGACACTGTGGATGACGAACACTGATGTTACATTCTGTCATTGCAGCTTAACCCCCTGTGATTTGTTACAGCAAAATATGTTGTTATTAGCAAACACCTACACACAGAAATTGAGCACTTCATAAAAATAAATCTATTAACCTCTTTAAGTTTAGTTTCTAATTGTAAATTAGTAAATTCTTAATAAATATTTATATAAAGGTCGAAATTCCAAACTATAACATTTGAGTCAAGACCAAGACGATATGTTATCCTGTTATGTGCATGATGAATACAGGTTACTTCTGTGTTTTCTGTGCTCCACACTAAAAGAAATGAAATGTTTTATAGAACTGCCTGACAATTTCTCTATATTTTCTAGGAACGGAGAATAAACAAAATGGGATTGAGCAGACTACAAACGAAGAAACAGAAGTTAGAAGCCAACCAGGATACGTCATAGAGGAGAATTTGAAACAGGAAGAAAATGCGGATGATAGTTTCAGCAGTGAGAACAGTCTGTTGGAAGCGTCCGTAGAAAAGAATTCTGTGATGTCAGGTTTGTCCACTAACTGGTATTTTGATCTGGTACCTGTGTGATTAAATGAGTAGTTTTGAAATATATTTAAAATGCTTGATAAAAATATTTATATTATTAGATTAATATTTTATTTCACACCCATCCATAGTAGGCTTATACTATCCAATGACAACGTTAGGTTAACGTTGACAGCTCTGTACAGTGTTGACTAAGTTTAAGATGAATGTTTTTATACCACTAAAGCTGCAGCTGTATTAAGTACTTCTTTCTAGAAGGCTGGAAATTCTATATTGAAAAGCATTTTTTGTTTTGAAAAGTCCTTCAGCATTGTCCAACGAGTAATTTTTCTGTTCATTTTAAGTTTTTTTACTTACAGAATATCAGGCAACCTTTCTCATGTCACATACATTCTCAGAAGTACATTTTCAGTAAAAATGTGTAGGAATGGTTGCGGCCTGTTGTTCATACAGATCCACTCCTAAAAACATGCCTTGGGAGTTGATTATGAGCAACAGCAATTACCAGCAACAATGCCCAAACACAGGTGCAAACCATTGATTCAAACATGCCCTGCATGATTCAGGAATCATGTGTGTTCCAAGTTCACATGGAGCTCAAACAATAGTTACAGCTAAGGTAAATCCCGCCTGAAATTATACGAGTGGGTTTACTCAGCCAAAGGAGTAAGACAGGTTGGCTGCTCTCTTTTTATCAAACATGAATAATTTTTTTCTTTTTTAAATGGCTCTGAAAAACTGCAGCCTTTCAATGTGCAACAGTAGTAGCCTGTTTCTCATTTTGCATGATATTAACAGGACATCACACTGCTTTGTAGTGAAATATTAACTACAACAAAATTATCAACTTGATTTTCCTGAGTTGGAACATAATTTGGCAGTATAAAGAAGAAGTGCCAAATATTTAATGATAATTCAAAATAGTTCAGACTGGATTATTCTTTCTGGACAAAGCTAAGGCTGTTTTTGGGCCTACTGAGGGTGGGTTTTCATTGCTGTTAGCCTGGGCTTCTACTTGCCTCTTTTCGGGTTGAGAATTACAGAAAATTAGATCTATCAGTTATTAACTAGTGTTCCACAAGCTAATTGTAGCTAAAAAACTATGGTCTCAGCACAGAACTGAAGTTAATAGAGTGGGTATTGACAGTTTGGGCAGTTGAGCAGGTCTGTGCAGTGAAATGGCTAAGGGGGTACAGAGTACATGTATTCCATCAGTTTGGTTCAGATTGACTTCAGTCTCGTGTGGACTGTGTGCCTGCAAGTAGTTAGAACAAATCTCATTTGGTTTCAGCTGACAGTTCATTTCTTCTGATCTACACTAGCTCTGTGATATGAACCAAGGTAGTGTAAGTGGGGACAATTGACAGATTCACTGTAAACACTTTGGTTCTGAGGTGAACCAAAGCAGCAGTGTAGATGCAGGGTAACAAGGGCTCCCGGGAGGCAGTGCTGCTTCGAGATTTCTGCAGAGGATCTGCCTCACATTCAGCCATCCTCAGGTGCAGTAACCTTTAATATCAATGCATTTGTACACTCAGACTTAACAGCACTCGGGACTATTTTCATTTCCTATTTCCATCCTTTCTTGTGATTTCATAAGACTCTAATTTTAGACCAGGAAGATTAAAATACAAATGGAACCCAGATTCTACTTCCAAGAGAGCTGGGATCCCACGTAGTTTGTAATTTGATGCTGTCAAGTGTTGTCAGTTTCGCAGTACACTCCCACCATTCCTTTATGTCTTGAGAAGGATATATTTCAGGAAGAAAGAAGCTTTTCAAGTAATTTGAAATTACTGCCATTTGGATTGTATCTGAAGCCTCCTCTGACCCTTTTATTTAGGTAGATGAAACAGAGGCAGTCAGAAGGTATGACAGCAGTGAGATCATAAAAACAAGTAGAAAGAGATCATTTAGCCTAAGAGATAACTAGAGAAAAATTGAGCATGGTAAAACACAGATAAGAAACTTCACACAGACAAAATTACACAAAAGCAAGTAAATTCGGCAAGGTCAACACTTGGATTAAGTTGCTGCAGTTACCTATATAAACAACAATTTAAATAATAGCAGCTGTCTTTTTCAAGGCTTGGTTTTCATTCCATTCCATTCCATTGTCTCTCTACTTATTTAGTACTCAGTGTAAAGTGACTGAAAATCTTCCTGTAAAATATTCTGCATTACAATGTGCAAGCAGGACTCTAAGGGAAGATTAGCAAAAATGGTAAAAACAGTTGTTAGAAGAATACCTCTTTTATCTTTGTTATTTTGGAAATGCTTACTGATTTGGGTTTTCTTAAATTTATTTTCTTTTAAAATAATTCAAATAAGTTGCCACAGTTGAAAAAGGAGAATGTTATTCTATTCACCTTTCATTTGGAAGATGAATATTTGGCATTTCACTTCACTGCTGATGTTTTCTGTTGAGAGATTGTTGTATAATGCATGCTGCACATTGTAATTCAGGTAGTTGTGTACAAAGCACTTTATGGATTCATAGTCTCATGACTTTCAGAAGGTCATTTTAGATGGCAGACCATATGGAATAGATACACAGAATTTAAATTTTGTCCTCCCTTTCCCGTTTTATGTGAATTCCTAGAAAGTGGAAGCAAGAGATAGCAGTGTCTTCTTCACAGCTGCGAGTTCCTGCTAGTGCTACTAATTAGTTTGTCACAGGTCTTTGAACATGGTTTGTAGTTGGTGAGGTTTTCTTTGGTTTTTTGCCTTTCTGTTGATTGCATTCATTTGTTAGAAAAACGACTAATTCCTTACTCCTAGTGGTAGCTAAGATAGCTTCATAACTTTACTGAATGCAGACTTGGTTTAATTTATACCTCACTCACCAAGACTTTATAGTGTATATTTTAGGCATTCCTTTCTAGGACACTGTAACTTCCATTCAGAGCTAAATTCTCATTCACAGAATCTGTTTTGCTTTATGAATATTTTTTGGGACAATAAGTTGCAAAAAATATGTATATGGACCATAATAGGATATTCACTGGAAAGAACTTGATGGAAACACAGGCTCACTAGCTAATTAAGCAAAACATTGGTCAGCAGTAATTCTGAGTGATTCCACCTGCACGCTGTGGGCTCAGTCGCAGAGTGCTGTCGGCAGGCTGATAGCTCCGGGTGATGCTGTTAGCAGCGGATTTTCCCGAAAGGGCTGGGTATCTCCCTCCTTAGACACTAAAAGGACTGAGTTTCGGGACGTGCCGCTTTGTGCATGGTGCTGGCGGCCCAAGAGGAGCGCCCGTAAGGCGGGGATGGCCCGGCAGAGGGCGAGCGGAGCCCGGCAATCCCCGCAGCGGAGCCTCCGGGCGGCTGCGGCCGCGCCCGCGGCATCGGGGTCGCCGCTTCTGCTCCGCGCCATTCAGTCACCGCTCGTGTTTACTCGGGGGCTACGGTTTCCGCTTCTCGTCTTATACGGCGAAACTTAAAAAAAAAAAACAAAAAAAAAAAAAAAAAAAAAAAACACAAACACTATTCTGGTTTGTTTTTTTTATTCTGCTACAGATGTAGCTCTCATGACTTGCAGTGAATAAAAGAGAATGTTCCGTTTGCCAGCAACTTTTTTTTTTTTTTTTGGCTTTTCACCTTTCTGGAAAGATACAGTGAAATAGGACTAAAGGGGATTGTGCAGGTGATCATGTCTGGAACCTCTGCTTTTAAGCGATAAATCATGACCCATAGTGCCTTACCTCTGCCATGCTTTGGATATTAATCTTCCACTTCATATTTTTTGCCATAATAAAATAAATGATATTGTTCATTTTTTAATCTTGACTAAAAATAGAGAAAATTAGATCTCAGCCATCCCTGCCTGACATTCATCTAACTTACTTTAACAACTTAGGAGGAGAGCAAACAATATGCATTTGCCATTAATATTTGTCCAGCAAATATATTATGCTACATTTCTTTGTGTTTTTCATTTAGAGTCAGATATCTCCATAGGAGATGGAAGTGTCAGTAATTTGAATGAAAACCTGGAACAGAGCTGCACAACCAGTGATTCAGGTACGTTTCCCTTCTGTTATTATTTAGTAATTGCACAGTAAGCTCTGGAGGAAGTACTCTGTGAGTGGGCTGAAACGAAGCCCTCAGTGGAGGGCTTTCTTTCACTGTAAACTCTAGCTCATTGTATTTAGATACCAGACTTACTCCTATTATGTTGGAAAACAGATACCATTTTTAATGGTCTGAACCCAAGTCCTAGCCCCAAAGCAGTCAATTTACTGAGCTCATCTGAACAGGTCTCTGGCTGTTTGTACTGACCAGTACAAACTGGTCAGTGAAGCAGAATGATGAAATCACATAGGCTGAAGGGACTTGAAGTCATCCAGTGCAGTCACCTGGACAGATATTCATAATGCTGCCACACAGACGTGTTTCTTTTGCTCTCAGAGAGTAGCTAGACTGTGCCTGACCCCTACTTAGGGTGAGAGGGAATAGGAATGTTTTAGAGGCAGTGAAAGGTGAGCAGAAGCATCTTCTGGGTACCTGCAGAACAATAATGAAGGTCCACTTTGGACCCAAGTGCATTCGTAAAAGCAATCTAAGCAATGGAGGTTGGAATCTGAAGACCTTTGTGAATCTCACATTTAAACACATGTACATGTTCTAAATACAGTTTTGATATTGGACTATGTTTAAATAATACTTAGCAGGCAGGTATTATCTTGCTATGTATAAAGTCTGAGCCAAACTAAACACGGTTGTTGTAAAAGACATCCCAGTATTTTTTCTTTTTTTTTTTTTCAAACCTCAGGCAAAATAAATTGGGAGCTGTTTACCTATACAGAATTCAAAAACTACTTTTTGGAATCTAGCCTTTATAACATTTGTGCTGGGACTATGTCTTATTCAAGGGCTAGAAAAAATCTGAGCACCTCCCAAGCCAGCTGGGCCTAATAAACCTAGTACTACATCAGTAAGGTTACAGTAAATATTAGATATCCTATGCCTGCAAAGTGTTTATTATAAATACATTTTTTAATAGTTTCAAGCTTTTAAGGTATTAAAATCCACATATTTTGTAAGTACACAGAAAATTCAGGATAGCTCAGATCTAAATTGCTACACTACAGCAAAGATTTTAGACTTTTTTTAGTCAAAGACTTTAGAATTTACTTTGCACTTCTTTATCAACTGAGGACACTCATCAGTCACATTATATTTTTTTACTCACTCTGTCACATGAAGTGTCTGGGCACGGGAACTTCTCTCTTCTGTGGGCAGGCAGGCACGCTGCATCAGTTGGTCAGGCTGAGCCAGGCTCCTGACATTTGGCAGCATGTATGTATGTATGTATGTATGGCCTTGTCCTTTAAGATTCCTGAAGTATCTCTCAGTAAGCAAATTGGGCATTTGCTGTGTTCAGTAATCCAGAAAAAAAAAAAACCTGCAGCTTTGTGAAGAGTAGAGAACAGATTTTTTTACTGTTTACTTGCTATACGTTCTGTATACATGTGGCTTTTAAAAATAACTAGTTAAAAAGTTTTTGAAAACATCTATGCTTTTTCATCATATCTAGTAAACTCAGAGCAATAATGATAAAAAATGCTAAGAAGATGCAGATGCACTATTAATGGATTTTATAATTTGGAATTTTGCAGTGAGGCTGTTGTATTAACAAAGATATTTGGATGGTGTCATTACACACTGACATGATTGGGAGTTTAGTGCAAAGAATCATGTGGATTCAGCTGCATTTTTATGTGCAAGGTTAATTTCACATTCTATAAAATTGTATGCTTAGGACAATAGAATAATTATCATGTTTCTTTAAGCCTAGAGGAGCAATTCACATGAGCCTTTTATGAAGGCAGACAGCTTCCCTTATGTTATACTGTGCATGATGAAAAATCTTTAATTGTTTAATTCTTTAATCTGTGAAAAGATTCCTGTATTAGCCTTTATCTAAACAAGGGCTGAAGAAGCTAGGAGAGAGCTAAGTTAAATATTTTTCAGGCCTGGACTGTTAATTGAGGATGTTAAGGAACTGAAATTTAACCAAACAGATGGGTGATAAAGTGCTAGTTTCAATATGATTGAGCTATTGAATTTAGCCAACCAGAAAGCAAACAGTGTTCTTCCTCAAAAGAGAGTAGTAGAAGTCAGATAAGTAACAGCAAGTACTCTCTGGTGTAAATGTCCCTGTGTCCAGGCAGCACTGCACTCACACTAAAAGGCAAAACAAGCAAAAAACACTTTAGAATGGCATTCAGATGTTTCCATCAGCAGTGTTTTATCAAGCTTCATTACTTTTTGTTAGTTCAATTTTATTTAATGGAATCAGGAATACTAGAAAAATACACTTACTTTGTGTGTAATGTATCAGTGATAATAAAATCCTCATGATTCTGCACTGAATGATATCATCAGGAAACAAAACTAGAGTTTTTCTCCCCTCATTTTTAATCTAGTAGAATGAATTTGTGCATCTTCTTCAATTAGGGCAGTCAATACTTGAAGAGTGATCTAAACTCATTTGTAGGAAAAAAAAACCCCATGAAAACTCAATTGAAATAAAGCCTTCTGATATTAAGATATATATATATATATAAGTTCTGACTCCATAAATATATGTAAACTCAAGAGTCTTGATATGCTTTTCTTACTGCTCAAAATAATTCAACAGTATTTTTTCCACTTTCACATTTAGAACATTGTTTGTTCCTTCTGCAAGCCGCAGATCTAAACTCTGCCGTTGCATTTCCAATTAGAGATGGAAGGCTTTGGCCTTAGGTGGCAAAGGTATATGGCTTTCTAGTGAACATCCAATTGCATTTTGTATGAGTCAGGCTAAGAAGTAACGTAATCTACCATGAGTAGGTGTGATACCTTCTGCAGTCAATTCCACCTTGTATGGGCAATTGAATTTTCTTATCTATTTCGTCTTTATAACTCCCTTGACCATTTTTAAGTGTTCCATATCTTTTTTTTTTTCTTTCTGTGGCTCCATTTTTCATTCTCTGGGAAGTATTTTAAAAGGCAACTCCCTTGTAACCAAATAAATTTCAGTATTGGTGAAGGAGAAAGTCACAGAAGCTTGGCTAGGTTATAAATACTGCATCTCCAAACACAACCTTTGTTGGTCCCAGTGCTACTGAACTGTATCATTTGAATTTATACCTAATAGCAGTCATTTCAACTGGGTGAAATGGGTGAAACCATACTGTGGCTTATTCCCCCTGCCCTGAGTGGTGACTGGATGGAAGCAGATCTGATCCAGAGCTGCACAGGTCCTCAGAGCAACATTGTCTATGCTAGTGTGCTATTTCTATTCAGAAGATGCTTCTGATAGTAAGTTAGTATTTTTCCCTTTGACATTTTTTCACTCCTCTGATACATGTTCTGTGCCTTCTGTTTGAAACTTATATTTCATTGTACCCTTAGATGAAGATGAAGTGGAGAGGAGAGCCTCACCTGAGCCACATCTGACCCTGAGAGATTACCAGATGGAAGTTGCAAAGCCAGCATTGAATGGGGAGAATATTATAATATGTCTCCCTACAGGCAGTGGTAAAACCAGAGTGGCTGTTTACATTACCAAAGATCACTTGGATAAGAAGAGAAGAGCATCAGAGCCTGGAAAAGTTATAGTACTTGTTAATAAGGCAAGTTGGTCCATTTTTTAAAGAATAGTATTTTTCAAACATCATGCATTGTTAATACAGACATTGTAAAATCCATGTAAACACAATTATCAGCTTCTCCAGGTGTATTATGTTTAAAGACATACAAATCTAGACTATCATCTCCATTGCACCATCAGCCTCATGCAAGCACAAATTGTTAGTGTACCCCAGTGCAAGTGCAAATTTAGATGTGCTGTAATAACCACATTGTTGGAAAAAGCACAATTTCATTTGGTAATGTATTTTAAAAATATTTTTCACATTCTGTGTTTCAATTTGTTAATGAAGGCTACCTGATGAGTCTCACAGTAGTTAAGGAATGTTTTGTCAGATTTTCTGATAATTGCTGTAATTTTTGCAGTTAAATTTAGCACATATAAATTACAATCTTCTATTGTAATATTAAAATATAGAAATACATTTAAGAATTTTATTGAAATTATAAACAATATTCATATCCTCTTATAAGAATAAATGTGAAAGCATGTTATAAGCTCAGTTAAATAGCCAGAGCATGCATGGTTTGCTCATTCTTTCAAAGGCTCAGTTAAGCCAAGATTCTTGGGACAAAAAGGTTTCACAGGAGAAGTTGCAGGGGACAAATTGGTTTGGGGATTTTTGGTGCTTAATTTTCTTTTGTTCACCTAACAATATTTGTGGCAAACAGGCATGTATTTTTAATTCTGTGTTTAATATGTTTTCAATTATTTGAAAACTTTTGTTCTTCAGGTTCCATTGGTAGAACAGCATTTACAAACCGAGTTTAGTCCGTTCCTGAAGCGTTGGTATCGGGTTATTGGTTTAAGTGGTGATTGTCAGCTGAAAATCTCATTTCCTGAAGTTGTCAGGAGAAATGATGTCATCATCAGTACAGCACAGATCCTTGAGAATTCACTGTTAAATGCATCCAAGGAAGATGAAGAAAGTGTCCACTTATCAGGCAAGTATTGTATTCTGAAATTTTTGCAGAGGGTATATGTCTCTATTCTGGAAAATTGCAGAGTAAAAATGTGCCACATTCAATAGGGTTTTTTTCAATTTACTCATTTTATAGATACAAGCTGTAGTCAAAACCAGATCTCTATTAATAAGCATGCAGGCCAAAATCAGACTCTGTCGTTTATTTGTCCTAAATACTTGATATGCTTCCTATTTTATCTAAATAAATTCTTAAGCCCAACTTTGTGCAAATGCAGTTGTCCTGGTTCTACTTTCCTAGCTTGGTAGAGCATTGAGTTATATCACATAGAAGCCATATACAGGATGAGAAAAAAAAACCTATCAGAACTCAAATGCACTTGGTAGTTTGAGAAGTATAATGGAACACAAGATAAAAGCCAATCTGTTGTAAAACTTATATTCTTTAAACTCTGGTAATTTTGCTAATATACAGTGATGTGATAGCATATAACTGTGTCTCTCTGAGCTCAGCAGATATAATGGTTTCCTACAACACATGAAGGAAGTTGAAGAAAGGAAAAGATAAAGAAGGCAAGATTGTTTTCCCAGAATGCTAAAGGGGCAGGCATCTCTGGGACATCAGAAGGGAAATGGTATTATCTGTCAGTGAGGTACAAATAGAACAGCCCTTGACGTCAGCTTCCAAGCCTGGGCTGCAGTGACCTTCCTCTAACTTCATAACTTCTCCCTTTATTTGCCTGCAATGAACTCCTTTTCAGGTGGTAAAGGATGTAGAGGAGAGCTGTGCTTTAAAAATAATGGCCCAGAGATAAAAGTATTAGTCTGGGTGTCACAGAGACAGCAGAAAAACCTGAGGGATTGGTCTGTGTCTGTCAGTGCCTAGTGCTGACTGAGGTGCTGCTTGATCCAAAGTAACTCCTACAGAGCCACTTGGGTACCTCAGAATTGCATTCCCTCCTTCAGAATGCCTTGTTATTAACCTAGGCAGGGTACCAGTGATTTTCTTATACTTATTTCCTCTCCACTACATCTAAGTTAATAAACTTTCCTAGGTCTGAATCATTTAGGAATGCCGTGTGGAGGCATCTGAACATTTCTACTGAAACTGCTGGCCTGTTTAGAATTGGGCTGAGTCCCAACCAGATTGTGTAATGTAGTGGGTTGAATGGGTTTCACACTTTGTGAAGTTTCTTTCATAAGGAGCTACATTTTTTCCAGGACTCAGGCTGCCCTGCACCTTGGGCTTTTTTTTCCATGCTATTACACCTGTGCTCATAAGTTCAGCTGGACCAAAACCAAGCAAGCATGAACACAGCCAGCTCCATTTCTATGGCTGTGACTTGGTTAACTCACAGCCTTTATAAATCATCCTAATTACTTACAGGATTTTTTCCAGATTTCTGTGCGTACTTTTTTCATCTGTTTCCACAGAGGTCTGCATTACACCTAACATGGAATTCCAGCCTCAGTGAAATGGAGGGGACTCTCTTAATTGCATTTTACCAAATGTTTACTCTCTTTACCAAGGGCTGAAATCACTGTATGGACTTTCTAAAACCTGTGTATCATTTCCTTAGTAGAAGAAACACGTCCCTTCTGGTAGGTTAGTTTCTACACAAGTAATTATAGAATACACGTGATGGAGATGATGGTCAAAATCAAAGGGAGTAAGTTCATGTTGGCAGAGTAACTGAGAAACTGCCAGCACTGCTTCTGAAATCTTGCAATGTGTAGAAATCTTGAAAATAAATAAGAATTTAGATTTGAAACTACATCACTCCTGTCCAAACTGACTCCCTGAAGGCAATCAGCTTTCCCCAGTGACATGGAGCACTGGCTTACTTTCCTAGCAGAAGTTTTTGGAGTAGCCTTTTTAATGTAACTTCCCTTGTTTAGTCTCCATTTTTCTTTAGGTTCTTCAATACCAGCTGAGACTGATTTAGCTCTCTGTTAATTTCCAACTTCTGCTGCTAGTTGTTGAAAACTGACATGTAGTGGTGCAACAATTTGGGCACATCGATATGTTTACACATCAATGTGTAAACAAGACCATGGAAATTGTCCACATAAAAAAATACTTGTAAGAGTTTAACCCTGATCATTTCAGTTATCTTCTTTGCAGTCACGTCCACAAACTGTCTTCAAATTGTCGGAAACAATGTAAAATTAGAGAGTTACTGGCTAGCTACAGAAGGACTGGGAGCTCCATAAACCCATTTTGCTGCTAGAGAAACAGAAAAATGTTCATGAATCTTTCAGCTCAGAACCTTGAAATGTATGTCACTTGCTGCATGTGCAGAAAGATTAAAGACGTGTTTTCTATATCTTTTGTGAAATTTGAAACAAAAAATAAGTTTATTTTTCCTTGTTGTATAGTATATTGTTTGTGTGTAAATATACTGTGACCAAAAAGCACATAATACCTGTCTGAATTTCCATCAGTTTCCTCTGCTACAAAGGAGAGATGAGTGGTAGTGCTCCCACTAATCTGTTTGTTCTTTCCCGTAACACATCCATAAAGTAATATAAATCTTTTAACTGGACACTAATAGGGAGGAAATCTTTGTGTTGCTACAAAATGGAAGCATATTTTGACCACAACAAGCCTTACAAGAATGTCTGAAAGGCTTCTAACACGTTATGTATCTTCTCAAAAGCAAACAGTATGTGTTTGTCAGACACAGTTATGGATATAGAAGATAGTATTGAATTCAACTATGATATGTTCTTACCACTGGTAAGATATGAAAAATATTTCTTTGAAATTCTTTATATCATCAGATTGTTTTTGCAAAAATAGAAACTTTTTTTCCATTACATGAAATGTAAAATTACTTGGCACATCAGGACTGCAGCAAAGATTCCAAAGTCCATTAAATATATTCAGCATCCATCCATGCCTTCCTCCAGTACTTCAATTTCCTAGTCCATTAGTTCTCCAACAAACTGATGGGTTCCTTTCAACACCATCCTTACCTGCTTCAAGATTTAGTCACACAAATTCTGCATTTGAAATAGAATTATTCACTTTAGGAGTCTTTTTTTTTTCCAGATTTTTCCCTCATCATCATCGATGAGTGTCATCACACCCAAAAGGAAGGTGTCTACAACAATATAATGCGACGTTACTTAAAAGAAAAGATGAAGAACAGGAAGCTGGCAAAAGAAAACAAACCACTGATCCCACAGCCTCAGATTCTGGGACTTACAGCCTCACCTGGTGTAGGAGGTGCAACATCCTACTCAAAAGCTGAACAGCATATTCTGAAAGTAAATACCCCTAACACTTAAAAGCCATCAAAGGGATATTGTTTTGTTCAAGTGAAATTTTTAAGTCAGTTTTAGGCTCCAAATAGACAGTCTGATTTTTTTTCTTGTGTACATGGAAGTTCAGCTCATAACCATTAAATTTACCCTAAAATAATAGAAATTTTTTTTACCTAAATTATTTTACCTAAAAATAATTTTAAAATAATTTTACCTAATTATTTTACCTAAAGATAATAGAAATCCAACTACAAATAAAAGTTACTTTACAGGGAGACTAGGTTTACTGAAAAAAGAAGTTAAATGATTGCCTCATATGAAAAAAATTCCCAAGTTAAGGTCAGAGGCAAGAAATCCACAATGTAGTACGGTTTTATGGTTACTGAAAGTCTAGTTGTTCCATTGATGGCTCATAATTTACTGTGTATCCCTAAATACTAGAGACACAACATATTTCATATCTGTATTTCTGGAGTGACTAAGATGAGCATTTTTGTGAGTCCAAAAAGATGAGAAATGGTGCTGAATACTTAAACAAAGCAGAAACCACTTCTGAGATACAGGAAGTGTACTAATGTGTTTTGTTTTTTTCAGTTAGAGTTACTCATTGAGGTTGCATGATCACCTGACTAAAGATAGTCTGTTAAATTCTATACTTAAAGAAACTATATTTTACTTGAAATTAAATGCTTTTGCATTAGTAATAGAAAAGTAGAATTTAGCCCAGTACTGCAGTGAAAACTCCTGACTAGTAAATTGTACCAGAACAGAATGTGATATTGAATAAGTGAGGCCTGCAAGAATGTTTTATGCTGTATTGAAGTAGACAGAATTGCAAAGAATTTTGACAGTAAAACTTGCTGGCAATGGAAAAAGCAGAAAATTCCTTTTCATCAGCTCTGAATTCCTAGTGATAGGATTCTGGGATTTGTATCTGAAGATTAATCTGAATCTGTAATCTGAATATGCAAGCCGAAATATACAACTACCAC
>VWZV01013026.1:71194-87427 GCA_013397155.1 Irena cyanogastra | reverse complement strand
ATTAAAATGCTTTCTTCCTAGAATGAAGCCCAGACAGCGAAGGAATTTATAAAAATTGTGGAGGCTGCAGAAAATGAATATCAGGTATGTTGAAACAAATACTGTATTCTTACTCATATTTATAGCATTACTATATACTTAACCAAAGCTAGTATTCTATAGCCAGCAAGATAATGCAGTTCCATATAAATAGATTACATGCTGCTAACTCTGTCTTGCATTTTCATACCTTCTGGTGATTGTGCTCACCTGTCTAACATTACAACAGAAGTAATTTTTTTGAGAGCAGGAAAGTTCCTTGCATGATTAAGTATCAGCAATTCTGATGTCATAAAGCATTAGTGCATTCCCTAAGTGGAATTTTTGTACAGATTCTGTTCAGAGGCTACTCTGTTAGACAGCTTTGCTAAGTATGACTATAGCCATTACCTCTTTCAATTAGTTATTTCAAAGTTAGAAAAGTGTAACTGTTCTAGAAAACCTATGTGGGATACCTGTTCATTCAGGCCTTGAACATAAGGTAAATTTCAGACACTGTGTTGTCAGTTTGAAAGAAATACTCTTTCTTAGAGAGTATGAGTACTTAGAGAGTACTTTGAAGTATCTATGGTATGCATTATATTGAAGTTCAAACAATGTTGTGGACTGACCTAAGCATCCCCAAGGGAAAAACAGTGGAAGACTTTTCTGTCTGGAATTAGTGATGTATGAGCTAACTCTGATCAGCATTTTATTCATGCTGCTGATTAACCACACTGTGGTTTGCTGAAACATCTTGGGCTGTGGCCAGGTTTATTACATGTCTCACTAATTTTCTTCACATAATCTCAATCTGTATCTAGCAGCTTTCCCTCATTAAATATTATTTCAATTCAGCATGTTTTTATTAAGGCTGTTTAGGAAGTAGCAGGCCACTGAGTCACTGAATGTTTATGTGACATCCTAGTTGTGTTCTTCACGTGTGTTTGTTTTGTGTGACTCTGTGTTTGACAGACTGCTATCAGTGAGAACTATCAGACTATGTCGGACACTACTTTCAAGGCCTTACGTCGACAGTTGCCAGTTACCCGCACCAAGATTGACTGGAACAAGATCCTTAGCTATAAGATTGGAAAAGAGATGCAGAATGCTTAAAGTGAACATTGCATGACTGGATCATTTTAGTGTCCTTGTATACGAATAAAAATTATTACAAAAAATATTTGGAACTGTCAAATCACCCAGTCAGCATGGGCTTTTACCATTGAAAATCACTGTAAGTAGTTTGGTTAGAGCACAAAGCTTAGCTAATTGACTTCTTTTCTTTTTCCTTCCTTTCAGAGGGTTGCAACTTCACTATAGCTGAATATCCTCCTTTAGAGTTTCCGTTGTACCTTTATTTTTTTATAATGAAGAGACCATGCCTTTAGTTTTCAATTACACATTAAGAACAGTCGGAAAAAATATTTTTTGCATATGATAACCCTTCCTCTTGCTTTCATGTGAAATGGACAACTTGCAGAATTTGCTGGATTCGTTGTGGAGATCAGTAACATGCATTTCTAGGTCAAGGTCAACATGGAGTTTGCCATAGGTGCTGGATTTGAAATCATCTGTCCTTTCATTGTATGTAAAATTGGGAAAAGCATTTTCTGTATCATTTAAACCTAGAAGACATAGTTGCTAGCCCCATGGGAGCTAATTACTTTTTTTAAGGAAAAGGCCAAGGTCTAATGCTGTTTAAAGATTTTCAAATTAAATAAAAGTACTTACGCCAGAAATGCATTTAATGCTTTGTTCTGACAATTATGAGCTCAAATCCCATCTGCCCTCCAAGTTTTTTTATCTTAAAGCTAGAAATGTATTATAACAAGGCATATTGTAATATATATAATCATGTACTCATTACTATGTCTGTTTATTTTTCCTTGGATTGAATTGTACTAAAATTCAATGTGACATTAAAACACAAATTTTCTATTTATTTGAGTATCAGATTGCTTCCTGATATAACCTATTTTTGCTGTTTCTAAATGTTTTTAAAATTCTGCTTGAAAGAGCCACAAACGTGTGTATTTAGGGATTTTAATATCATTATCGTTTTCATCTGCATTTAAAAAAATATCTGCATATGGAAGTCTACTTAAAACAGGTGTATTTTAGCTTCTTATTGGCTACAGAGGATAGAAGAAATTCCAAGACCAAAAATTAATACATTTGTTTGGAGAATTCTTTCCCTATCTGATATATCTCATTTTGAAAATGAATGTCAGGTATCAAAAAACACAGACTTCGTTACAAATGCTGTATAACACATAACATGAAATGAAATGCATAGATTTCATTTTTAATTGGATAAAAACTTGTTTTACAATATGCTACCTACTTATTGTGCTCATAAATTAAAATTAAACAGCTTTTTTATTTTTTAGAAGGCAGGTGTTTATACACAGTCCTAAACCAGTAAATCTTACACAAATGTTTTATGTCTTTGTTTACAGCATGATGTAATTACGTTAAACTTTCAAGTTACAGCATAGCAAGAGAGTCTAGACTTGTACTGAGTATAAAAATGTACATATGAATTAGTTTGTTGTTTGAATTTTAATAGCAATATCCCAATATTCTGTTCTTCAGTGCTCTCTTACGCAGAGATACAGAAGTTCTTGAAACTGCTGCTACTTTACAGTACTAAACTGTATAGTAGAAGAGTGGGATTTGTTCTACCACAGTCTTCCTGAATAGTTGCCCTCTCAATTGTCTGTAGTTCAGCCCCTGAACCATGTTGTTCTTTCCAAATTAGCTCATAAAAGCTGCATGTGAGATAATAACAAATGCTGAGTCACTGTCAAGTCAGTCTGTCAGTCTTAACCAAGATCTAAATACAAACACTATTGAAGAATTTCTTCCAACATATTTAAGAACAAGGTAAAAAAAGGCAGCAAATGGACAGTTAGGGGAATTGTTAATGGGCAACAACGGTGCAAATAACTTTTCTAGCTGTTTAGAATGTTGCAAATTACCAGAATCAGCACTGACTAGAAGTCAGAATGCTATTTTTCTTACCTGAAATAAAGAGCTAGTTTTAAATATATTCCAAATAAAGAGGTATTTTACTGTGAAGTACTCTATTACTGTATTTCCCTCTCTGTTTGTTCAGTCCTGTGATAGTCTTAATTCTTTGTCTTGAAAGAATTGCATCCTTCAGGTTCAATTCTACCAGTTGGATAACATAAGTAAATCTGTTACTTATGTTTTTTCTTCCTGTGTTAATTTTTAGTCTGTGAGACAACTTTACACTTTGAATATCAAATTTATTAGGTTATAGCTTCAATAAAGCCATTTGTAAGTAAATCAACTATTCTGTTACTTTTTCAAAATGGTGTGCTGTATCATATTTAGGGGTAATTACTCCCCAGATGAAGCTGACCTGACTATCAGCTGAGGTACATGGCATATTTGGAGTTCTTGATTTCTAGCAAAGTTTTGGATGTCACTTGCACTTTTTTTTCTGTTTGTTTCTATCCCTCCCACTTCCAAATTGGAGAATTTTAGAGCTTGCTTGGTAGGCTTTAGGATATTTTCTGTAGGTAAAGCACTTTCTCTGAGAAATTTTGCTGTGGCAATTGTCTTAATGTGAACTACTATTTGTTTATATTCTATTTTTAAATATAAAGACAAGCTTTGTATTGTTGAATCTTGATGTAATAGACATTATGGCTTGTAAAATGGACTTGTAAAATGCTCGTGGTTTTGAAGTGTATTACATCTTATGTATCTTAGTGCCCCTTTATATTAAGGAGTTTTTAACTTCTGCAAGTAAGCAGCTGTTCTTTGTGAACATCTGCAACAGGAGTGGCAGTTCTGCTTTCAGGTTCTGCTGAGCAGCCTGTTTTTGTATGTCTGTCTTAAAATTCATACTGTGGGTAGAACGAAACTTTAAAATCATTGTAATTTTGATTACATTGCTACTGCTGCATACCACTCTACATGCTGATAACAATTCTGCCATTGGTCCCCCTGGGAACATTGCAAAACAGTTCATTAGGAAATGGTGATTCAGCCAGGGTTAAAAGCATTGTGTGAGGCTGAACATATAAGAGTTATGTTCTCTTTAGGGGACATCTCCTGCCACATCTGTGGCAGCAATGTAGTTTGTGCAGTTTGGAAATCCCTCTCTCATCCCCACATCCTGCAGACTGGTTTGCCTGTCAAAGCCATTTTGGTGCTCTTGAGTTCACTTTCTTCTGGAGACCTCAGAACTGGGACCTGGGCTCTTGATGTGCACCAGGTGCCTTCCAGCTCTGAATGATGACCTGAGTCCATAGCAGTGGTTTCTTTCAGGCAGCTTGAAACCACCTGCCTATGTGTTGAGGATGTCTGGAGCTTCAGACAAAACTGAGCCTCACATTTCCAGACTGTAAATACTGTAGGTATAGAAGTTTCATCAACTGTTCCATTCTGTGGATTCGCTGCTATCGTATTGAATTACTTGCTGACACAGACATAGCTTCTGCTGCATTTGTTGACTGGAAAGACTGAAACTGTTCTACATCTGATACAATTGTAAACTAGGTTTAGATTAAACTTAGTTTGTTCATAACCTTGAAGTGTCAATTTTTGTGTGACAGTGTCAACTGAACTTTTTTTTTTTTTTTGAAGGGGAAGATGTGCATCAGATTTTAACCAAAAAGGTCAATTGTTTTCTTTTACAGCTAAAAGAAAGGAACTGTGAATATGCACTTTATTCCTTCTGTGAAAATGAATGTTTAATACTTGGAAGGTTCTCTTATTAGCAATATTTTCCTCTGCTTCTGTGACTTGCTCACCTGTAACAGTTATTGCCCAGTATGATGCTAGCCGTGTGATCATCAGAAAAAAGGGTCAGAGTGATAATCATTGTCTTAAAGGATACATTTAGACTTTGCCATGCATCTTTTCTTTGCAAATCAGTAAAGTTGTGCAGGGGAAAATCTGTCAAGTTTGTTTGTATTCAGTCAAGAGGAGCATGTAGGGACTTTTTTCTCTGACTAGTTTGAAATAACGTCAGATCAGAAACAACTTCTACATTATGGGTGTTGTAAATATACCTACTAAAGTAGGTATACTGTAGTTGGTTGGATGGTTTGGTAGGATACCACCATATGCCCAAAATTATTTGTAGTAATTTGAGTTTTGCCTTTAAATGTGCTTCATAATTTTCAATTTCAAGTGTACACTGAGTGTAGCTGTTTGAAGCATCAGTGAAAGAAATGAGACTACTTCCTTTAGTAAGTAGCTTCCCAGTATGCAACTCAGTTTGGATTACCCTTCAAGATTATTTCAGAATTTAATTAATAATATGGAAGGCTGAGCTGCAGCTTTGCCACACCATTGTGAATGACAAGCAGCATTGTGAAGAGGAGTTCAGAAAAACATGCTCACCGTCTCTTCCTTAGGAAGTAAAAGTGCTTCCAGAGGCCTCATCCGTTACAGTGCAGCAGTGTGCTTGTGGCGTATCTGGAACCTAAGGTACTTTCTTCAAACAAGAGAACTTAGTTTTAGTCCCCTGAGGTAAGGAAGGGACTCAGCTTTCCTGGAATGAATGTTCTTATAACTGGCTAAAAGAAAATGAGGCTATCTCCTCTTTTGCAAATGAAGTGTTTATGAACATAATTGAAAATTACAGCCACAAGCCCTTGAGTGCAGGAAAAATACTTACTGTTCATTCTCTTGGACGGCTGTGGATGGAAAGTGTTTCTTTGTGTCTGCTCGAGCAGCCTCCCTGGCGGTGTGCCGGCTTTCTTGGGTGGTGGTGTTGCATCTGTTGCAGAGGCTGAGTACTGAAAGTCAGATGCCCAAAGGCAAAAACATTCAAGTTGTTGCTGTGCTGTGGAGGTGCCAGAAGACTGAAGCGTGCAGCAAGGGGCCCACATATTAGCCCTGGGATTTGAATGTTGTCACGGAATTCTGTCATGCTGCCTTTTCCCAGGTGAGGCAGCACATCCAGTTGTAACACAAAATCTGTCAGTAAGATGATAAAAGGTACAAGACTGCACTCAATTACTATTTTCTTTAAGGAAGAAAGGTGCCATGTGTTTCCATTCAACCACAGTTCCTGCTCAGCCTGTGACAGGGAGACTGATGCTGCAGCTCTGAGGAAAGGGTCAGTTCAATTAAAGTTGCGCTCCAGGAGCACAGGTTTGATGGAGGCTGGCACAGCACTCACAGCCAAAGTCTGCACTGTACAGTGCCTGTGAGCTGCAGCCTCTGCTGCCCACCTGCCTGGTGGGCCCACACGTGCTGCAAGTGTTGATTGAGCTGTTCTCCCTGTCCTGGCACAGTCTGTCTTAAGCCAGGCACAACTAAGGCTGCTGCCCCAAATCCCCTGGTGGCCCTTCTGTTAATAACGTGCTATTTGGACAGTGACCTGGGTCTAACCATGCAGTAAAAACTTCCTAATTTGGAAATTAGGGAAACAGACTTGGAAAAAAAGCAAGGTAATTACTAGATAATATTCAAATAGGAACAGATTTTAAAAATACATACATTTTCAACTTTGCTGTGACATTTAAGTTTAATATCTGCATGTGCACTGGAGTAGAAATCAGAGCTTTCAGGAGCCATTAGCAGTTTTAAACTAAGTAAGAGGAAGAAAAATTTGTGTTATTCTTTCCTCTTACATGACATGTGATGGTCAAACCAGCTTTCAGATGCTGTAAAACTGGTAAGCTTTGCAAGTCTTTAACTTCACTGTAACAACTGGAACAATGGGTAGCAAAAACGATTAGCCAAAAAGCAGTTTTGATTGCAGATTCCAAAGCTGAATATTCAGTTGCAAGGTTTCCAAAAAATAGTGGTGTTGGAAATCCTTGAATGGAATGCGAAAGCTTATCTTGAGGTATTATTGAGGTTGGTATTACTAGTATTAAGGTAGATAATAGGAAAAGAAAAATCTACCATCTGCCAGATCTTGATTTTTTTAATCTTAGCTATGAGCATAAAGGATTTTTCCCATTCTCTTTGCAACATATTTTATGTATTTGAAGAGCATCTCGAGACTGTAGCTGTTTGATTAAAGACTGAATACTGAAAACTCCAATTTCTACATAAAATCCAATACTCTTAAGTAATTTCCTTGCATCCTGCTTTTTGGTTTCTGCTCATTTTGAGATGCTTGTTTTTCTCTGTGTATTGTTCATGTCAGCCCTGATGATACTGCAGGCTAGCATGATGTTAAGCTGATACTTGGATTTCCTTTTGTGAGAATCTGATCTTGATTGTAATAATATTCTCTAGTATTATTTTCATCAGCTATTAGGAATTTTAAAACCCATGCTAAACTAAGGAGATAAAACCAACCAACCAGGCACTGCTAGGTATGTGTGGCTAATGTTATCCTTCTCTACTGACAAAGCAGGTACTGGAAGTGTACAAAAAAATGAGACCATCTGTATCCTAATAATGTTGACCAGCCAGCACATGGATTCTGAACTCAGAGCATCTTGGCATGAAAGGACGGGCTGGTGTGAACTTTTCCAGGACAATGAACTGAAACCTTGTTATCTAGGATATTGTGTCAACAACAGGCAGTTTCTTTTTCAGTAGGTACTGATGTCAGTTAAAACTGAGGAGTTGAAATGCACCACCCTGTTTTGTTCTAGGAAGCACTTAATATGCTGCTTTCCTACCTTTTTTCTATGGAAAGGAAAAGGAATCAATGATCAGTCAGCTGACAAGCTCTGAGGTGCATCTCACCTGGTGAAAACTGGATGGTAGCTGGTGTTAACATCCATGCAAGCTCTTTCTGAATGTCTCAGTATGTGTAGGGACAGATCTCCTCCACCAAGCTAGCCAGAATTACTTCTATAGTATCAGAAAAGTGTGAGTCATTCAAGAGCCTGTTTAAAGTTCCTGTAGGCGTGTACTGAGTATGAAAGGTTCTTTAGCTGTCCTTGGTGCCAGGAGCTGGCTCAACTGCAAAAGGCTAGACCTGAGAGATGCTACTAAGAAAATAAATGCCATATGCTCATGAAGAATTAAAGTGCTGCCCCTCTTCCAAGGCTTTGCTGCAAGGAAAAGATTTCTGCAAGACTGATTCTCTGAGGGCAACAGAATTTGTTAATCAGTAATTAGTGTCTTTTCCCAGTTCATTACAAAACTTAGTGAACCATCATCTTCCCTTTAAGAACTTGTCTACCTCTCCTTAGCTCTTTCACCTGGAAACAGTATGCCTTGCAGTCCTACCAGCAGTTGATGTGGCCAGAGTTACTCCACGTGAATGTAAATGAAGTGTGCCAGTATATAATTGCCCAAGGAATAAATCCAGCTACCTGATACGTCACCCTCCTGGTAAGGTCCTTTTGGACATAGTAAAGTTGCTAGCCAGGTTGTCTCTGCTGACAGAGAGTGGTAACCCAGTGCCTGGTGTCAAAACACAGGTGATGACAACATTGACAAAGGGGGCAGTAGCAGATGCAATCTGGGCAATCTCACAATCAAGGATTATTGTTCTAGGAATCACAAAAGTTACCAACGAAGTAGCATACCCAGTAAAAGAGGTTCCAAGGTTATCTATAACAGTGGGTATTCAATGCAGCTGATGGGTCTGCTACAATCATGTGGCAGTCCTGTGGTGGAGGCCACAGGACAAGTGTCATGAAAGAAACCATCAGGGAATTAGTAATACTATATCTACAGCAGATTTCAGTAATAGGTAGTAAATAGGGCTAGGGATAGGAACTGAATAATGGGACTGCAGGTATCCACTGGTGCTTGGAGTACAAACACACCTTGTTCCCAACAGTGGGTGGTGTATGTGAGAAATGCCAGTGTTTCCTGGGCTGCGGGCACCCACCTCACTCCTACACCTGTGACAGTCTCGGCTAAGGCTGTCCAATCACACTTGGCTGTGCAGTAAATTCAAAGCTGAGTGGTAAGAGATACTAAGTAGGCTACCAGCCAGCAGTAATTTATAACAGAGAAAGTTATTTTATATCGTGCTTACCAACAGGAGAGCAGGTGTGAGAAGGAAGAAAATCTTCTCAACCAGGTGACTTCATTGCCTTACCCATCTGTGTTCTTCACAATTGGAAGGAGGCTGAACTACAAAATTTCTATATAAAAGAATAGATATAATGTAGAATTCACCCAGGCCTGACTTTGGCCAAAGAGCACGTACTTTATTTGAAAAATGTTGAAGAGATACCAACTATTGAGATTAAGAGGGGAAGGAAGGCCTTCAATCAATAAAAATCAATAAAATTAGTGATTAGATTAGATATTAGGAAGAAATTTTTTACTGTGAGGGTGGTGAGGCACTGGAAGAGGTTGCCCAAAGAAGCTGTGGATGCCCCATTTCCTGGCAGTGTTCAAGCCAAGTTGAAGAGGACTTTGAGCAACCTGATCTAGTGGAAGGTGGGACAGTGGGTTTAAGGGTCTTTCCAATCTAAATTCTAGGATATGATGTTCCATATGATGTTCCATAAAATTTCTTCTCGAAATTATTTCAAGTAGTGAATATGAGCATCCCACTTCAATGCAAGATATGCCATTGGCAACAACAGTAAACACTAAGCTTTGTTTTAGGTTGTTGGGCAACCCTGAGCTCTGTACCAGTGGCAAGCTTCATTCTCTCTCTCCTGGACCCATCACCTGCCCACACAGGGCCTGAGACATGCTGCAGGGTCTGTCAGATCTTTCTAACTGAACAGAATTATTTTAAAGACAAGGGCTTGCTGTGAAATGTCATTTTTGCAGCCAGGAGACTTGAGAAGACTTGAAAAATGGCCATCATGATTTTTCCATTCCAAACTCTCTTTCTCCTTAACAGACTACATCAGGGTCATCAACAAGGCTTTCTTAAATATAATGTGGTACAGTGATTGCATCACTACTAAAAGGGGGGACAGGATGGAGTGAATTAAAGGATGCTGTGAAAAAGATACTTGGATCTGAAGAATGACTGCTGGGTGCAGAAGAAGGCTGTGACCCAGCAAGAACAGATCAAGCAAAACTGAAGAGCAAAGGAGGGAAGAAAGTAGGATATGATGAAGCCAACATGTAAGATAGACAATTGTTCTGTAGCTAAATTTAAAGACAAGCTCATAGGGACCTTCATCTGTGGAGATGGTAAGGAGGCTCCATGAGGGAGGTTTTCTCAGCAATAGTATACTGGATGGGGGTGGAAAGGCAAGACAAGCATGCAAAGGAGAAAAGAATTGCATCAGACAAGGCAAAAGGATATTTTGGTTCTTGATTTTGCAAAGGTTTAACAAGATTTGGCTCCCTGTGATATGAGTAAATGACATGCCATTTAGATGCTACCTGCTTCCATGGCTCGCTCAATCCCTTCCTGCCCACAGGCAGAGCTGTTCTTGTTCTCTGTAATCATTGCCAGCCTCAAGCAGCAATAATTATCTGTACATGATCCAGCACTGTGACTACTCGGTTTCCATCCTCTGAATTTCTGGAGATTAAGTAAAATGTAACTGCCAGTGGATTTCTGTGCTCGTACCAATACATAGCAGGTAAAGATGGCATGTTGCAAATGTTAGAGGAAAAATAAGCTATGCTCTGCTAATTGCAGATTTCAAATGGGAGGAGTAGAGACCTTTTTCTCACTTTAAAATGTCTTTTCATTAAATATAATATCAACACAATTGAAGATCACACTGAACATATTTTTTCTTTTAAAAAAAAGTCAAGATAATAATCCGTGAAAAAGGCCATATCTTCTACATCTCCCACAAATGCACCTCCTTAAAAAAAAAAAAAAATAGATTTACTGTTTGGCTTCAGTCCAAGGCATGGACATGGGGAGCAGAGCTTTTGTCCTTTTCCTCGACCTCAGCAGGGGAGGTGAAAGAAAACCAGTGCTAGTTCCCTCCGGGCTTTTCGCCATCTGTCTCTGCCTCCCTGTTTCTCCCACAGCCTCCCGTGACGTACAGAACATGTGTGGATGCAGATGCCAGATTCTGACTTGTGGAGAGCTCCCTTTTGACCAGGGGCCAACCTTGCAGCTCACATGATTCCTTTATGAATCCTAAGCACGTACCATCTCGTACAAATACTGACGTGTCTTGCCCCACCACCTTTTACAAAGAAGCTTAATGAAATCCCTCAACGAGTGTGTGTGTCTGTTTCACAAAAGTACCTAAGTGCTCCTTCGGGATATTTCTGTGGATTTAAAATAACCCCAAACAATTTGCTTTATCAAATGTGTGTGTTAGGGGTGGGGCACTTCCCCACCTAGATGCCTAAGTGTGCTGACAGTCAGGGTGAAATTTCCATCTCATTTTTAGGAGAAAAAAAGTTATTAGGCAAAAAAGCAGCAGAAAAAAAACAGGTTGGGTTTTTTTTTCTTTTTCTTTTTGGAATTTGGTTGGGATTTTCTTTCTGGTTATGAATTACTTTGAACACTACCCAAAAATACTGAAACTCTGCTCTGAGTTGTGCTAGCTATTTACCAAGACCTGCCTTTGCCTTCTCTTTGCACTGACATCTGATTCTTAGCCAGTTCTAACCTGGGTTTTGTCACTTGTCTTGCAATTAAGACAGCGGGTTGGTTGAATTTTTTATCAGTAAAGATCCTAAAACAACTTTCAGGCAGGCTTTCCTCCTTCCCATGCAACTGCTCTGACACATTATACAGCACCCTGTTTTCTGGAAAAGTATCCATAACCATGCACAACATTTTGTTAATAATGGAGACAATTTTTTTAAGCTTTTTGACAAGTGGTGCTCAAGGCATATTTGACTTTTCCTCATTAGTATTGGTGGCGCGTTTTTAAATATTACTGTCTTTAAACTGAAGATTATTCCTGTAATACTGTAATATTCCAATTTTAGAATGGGGAACAGAAACTTCAGCCTGGGCACACTGTTCAGAAGTCTGTAGTTGCATACTTTTGCAATATCTTTTTAGTTCATAGAAATACATCAATTAAATTGTAAATTAAGCATAAATTTTTATTTCAGTGTTTCTTAGCATATTTTCAGTTCTCTGGATCGTGACTAAGGATTGTGTGTACTTTAGTTGAAAACAGATTTTTGGTACGTGGTTATGGCATTTTATGCAGACTTTGGTATGTCTGAAAAGTGCTGTGTACAGGATCCCATGAACTCTCCTCTGGTGCTTTCACTCACATTGGCACATGGCTTCTCAACCATTGCTGATTCCAGCTTACACTGCCATCTCCAGTTCAACCCTGATATTGTTTAATATGCAGCTGACATGCTTAATAGGTGCACTGTATGCATGTGTATTTATATGGATGTAAATTCTCATCTGGACATAGGCATGTATACGTATGTACATTGTTGTTTAATGTATATCTAGATTAAAAAATGTTGGGCATAACGCTGCTTAGTGGGATTCAGTTGCTAATGAGGCATCAGCTGAAGGTCAGGGGGATGTGTGGCTCCTTTGAACCAAGCTGACAATATTTCCCAGGGCTCAGATATATGTGTGCAGCTCATGTAGGTCTCATTTCTGCCCTTGCTGAATGTCCTTGACTAGTGTGCCTGGCCACCTTTTGGCTGCCAAGACCCCAATGCAATCTTATTTTATAGCTGGGTTTCAAGACAGTTGCACATTATAGGCCTGGAAAAGATCTCTCATTCTGATCTCTGAAATTATCAGACAGAAGATTTTTTTAAGGTCTACTAAAACACCCAAACATTAAAAACCCCACTTCTTTGGATCTTGGACTGCTTTGGACCCATACAAAGATTGAGTGGGCAAAATTTTCAAACTGGACTTTTGCTGTACAGTGGTCCCATCTATTCTTTCTTATTCGCCAGGACCCAAGCTCAAGAAAATGTCTTTCTTCTGAAAAGAAACAAAACTACACTGTGCCTCATGTTTAGTAACTGTCATGGCTTCTGCTTCCTGATTTCATTTAGCAAAGTCATCAACAGTCATAAGAGAAATTAGGAACTCTGTACTGGCTTCATTGCAAACCAATTAGTCGTGTTTGTACTTACAGGTATTATTTTGAGGTAGGTACTGAGGCCTTGTGTGAGAAAACTCTGAATAAGTGAGATAATTGAGTGGAAAATCTTACCAGAAAGGTAAAGCACTATTTCCAAAATTATTTTTGTCCAATGATTCACTTCAGCTGTATTCTGTCATATCTTGACTGAGCAAATGAGTGCCTGAAGCCAGATGATACTCAAAATGGTGTCTTTTCATAGTACTGAACAGTTTGCTTCTGAGTTGTGAAATGCATATTTCAAGGCTTTGCATTTACTTGGAATTCATTCAAACAGAACTGAGGGACAAGAGATAATTTGTGTTAAATAGAGCCTGAACAGTGAACTTGCCTTGAGTGTCAGCCTAGGTGCTTCTTTAAAACAACCAGCAGAAATGTAATTTGGCATATGAATGCACAAAGCTAGTCATGAGTCAAGATATCCAGCACATAATTGCTTGTCACCTCACGCAGACATTTGGATTTGGACACATGCTTTTTATTTCCTGAGTTTTTTGGAGGGTTTTATTTGGGTTTTTTGTTGGGTTGATTTTTTTTTAGGGTATTGGGGGATTGGTGCTTTTGTTTGTTTTGTTTGATTGGTTTTTTGGTTTGGTTTGTGCCGATTGGTGCTTTTGTTTGTTTTGGTTGTTTGAGGGGGTTTTTTGTTGGTTTTGGGTTTTTTTGTGTTTGGGTTTTTTTTGTTGTTGTTGTTTGGTTTTGGTTTTTTTGGTTTTGGTTTTGGTTTGGTTTTGGTTTTTTTATATATCACCCAATGAGAAATCCTTATTTTTTTATACTTTATGCTCACTGTAAAAAGACTGGGGATCTGGAAGTGAAATGCATAACATTACTGCAAAGTATTAATAGCTTCTGTAATTTCAGGGGAAGAAGAAGCAGTGGTGCTTAGAGGAAGGAAGGTGTAAAATTAATAACTATGCTTTGAGTGGGCACAGTTCATAGTGTTTTGATCTTCTAGTAATACAAGAGACATAAAGAAAGCAGAGCTGGAAGAACCAACACAATTCACTCCTGTCTTTCAATAAAAGACAATTGAATGAAAAGTTGTTTATAATAAGAAACTTTGGAAAAGCCCTATACACCATCTCTGTCTTTCATACATAAAAGAAATTGGTCATAGTCAGTTTTTTAAGATATGCACTAATATACTGAATTAAAATATGTAGTGGAAAATTTATAAAAGTGAAAAATTGTCTACTTCCTTGGTCTTTTTGCTAATACAAGAGAAAATGTGAGAAGAGTATTTCGATTTATAAATAACTGCATGATTGAATAAGGTTGAGGTTTTTCAGATGTGACCTAATGTATTAAGAATTTCTTCCCTTTAAAACTGGAAGGGGAAGCTGAAAAAGTTGAAATATGGTTTTCTTTGGTATGTAATTAAATTATAAATGACCTTTTATGTAGTTAATCTAATTTTTTTTAGTTAATCTGTATATTCTAATTTTAAAAGTTTTGTGATTTATTAGCAAGACAAACGTCTGTCAGTCCTGCACCAATATTCTTATATGGAGACCTTGGTCCCTTAATCAGAATATCCTGTCACCATCAAATGCAGAAGACACAGCTAGTATTCCTCATCAGCTTCAAGTCCCACAGTAGTCTGGAATAACAAATTTCATGCCTTTGCTACCATGAGAAGGTATCAATTTGAACAGCTACAGATTTCTTTTAATTTAATGCCTTTGGGTATTGTAAACATTCTAGGAAAGCTACTATGTTTTTCTCTGTGATGACTATTTCTTTGGCAGACTAGAAAACGTCAGGTCGGAGTGGTTACTACCACTTGGAGAAATTTTCAAGGATTTTTTGTTCTTTTGGTAATACTATATAAATAGTACCTGTTTCTTAAGATGCTGGAGAGTGTTATCCCACTGGATACAGACTGTGGAAACACAGGAGAGAGATCCAAACAAATTGCAGCATGTGGTGCATATTTACTTAAACGTTTGTAAGCTGTCCGACACCAAAAAAGCAGGGATCAGCCCTGTTTACCAACCTGAATGTTAATCACATTCTGCTGTCAAATCTTGTTTCATGAATAAATACCTCATTCATGGAAGAAGCAAAATGTATTTCTCAAAAGTACAATTTAATGACTTGAAGTTTATGCTTTACTGACACTATTTGAACGAGACACATATCCAGTGGGTGTCTTCCCTGCCTTGGCAGGGGGGTTGGAAGTAGGTATGGGTCCCTGCCCACCCATTTATTGCGCNGCAGAGCCGGCAGCGCCCCGGGGGCACCCGCAGCGCCGGGCGGGCGGTGCGTGCGGCGGGCGAGGGAGAGGCGGCCCGGCCAGCGAGAGCGGGGTGAGCCATCCCACAAACACACGCTGAGAGCTCGTGGCAGCAGAGAGCAGCGTTTGGGTTGGTTTCCCCCCACACTCCGTCCCCCCCTCCCTTTTTTTTTTTTTTTTTTTTCTCTTNTTTTTCTCTGTGATGACTATTTCTTTGGCAGACTAGAAAACGTCAGGTCGGAGTGGTTACTACCACTTGGAGAAATTTTCAAGGATTTTTTGTTCTTTTGGTAATACTATATAAATAGTACCTGTTTCTTAAGATGCTGGAGAGTGTTATCCCACTGGATACAGACTGTGGAAACACAGGAGAGAGATCCAAACAAATTGCAGCATGTGGTGCATATTTACTTAAACGTTTGTACGCTGTCCGACACCAAAAAAGCAGGGATCAGCCCTGTTTACCAACCTGAATGTTAATCACATTCTGCTGTCAAATCTTGTTTCATGAATAAATACCTCATTCATGGAAGAAGCAAAATGTATTTCTCAAAAGTACAATTTAATGACTTGAAGTTTATGCTTTACTGACACTATTTGAACGAGACACATATCCAGTGGGTGTCTTCCCTGCCTTGGCAGGGGGGTTGGAAGTAGGTATGGGTCCCTGCCCACCCATTTATTGCGCCATACAGTTATCTTCCAAGGAGGAGAGTTTTGCAGTTCAGGACTCTGCTGGGCACTGTACACAGCAACACACGCACGCAGGGACTGTTATGCCTGTTTCATTATCCCAGCAAGAAGCTCAGATGAGTCAACAGCAAAAAAAACATCTCACGCGAGCCCTTCTTAGGCTTAAAGTCCTGTTGCGCGGTGAAAATGCCGCCAGAAATCATTGTGTAAGATGGTTAAGATGTGGAGGGGAAAAGTTGCACGGCCTTTCTGCCCGCCCGTGCCCCGGCTCTGTTGTCGCCGCACGCCGCCGTGCCCCGCAGCTCCGCCGTTCCCGCGGCGGGGCGGGCGCGGGCAGGGCCGGGGTGC
>VWZV01013026.1:0-71163 GCA_013397155.1 Irena cyanogastra | reverse complement strand
TTTTTCCCTCTTTTCTCTCCAAAAAACATGGCTGAAGCTGGGACGGGCTTTTTGGAACAGCTCAAGTCTTGCATCGTCTGGTCCTGGACTTATCTCTGGACGCTGTGGTTCTTCATCATGCTCTTCCTCGTCTACATCTTAAGGGTGCCGCTGAAGATCAATGACAATTTAACCACAGGTAGGCTGTGATCATCTGCCCCCTTGCCCTGCCCCGGGGCCGGCTCAGCCGGGGGTGCCCGTGGGGGAGCGCCCAGCGCCGCCCCCTCGGCTGTTTGTGCTGTTCATGTTGTACTCAAGCATTCTTATTAACCAGGATTAAAACTTTAATTGTGTTTCTGATAAATATTCGATCTCAGCTACTTTTTTATGAATGATAATAAATACTAGGAGTGCAAGTTCGCTGGAAGATTATATCACTGTTGCAATGGACTTTGGTTTGGGCGCTCAGACTCGCTAAGGCAGTGTGCCGCTGCTGTACTGAATCAGCAGTAACTTACGTGCTGTTAGCCGGTCTGGATTGGGCAGTTATGGCTTTATCTTGAAATTGCTTATTTTTCCTATCCATCTACTTTGATAATTTAATTTTCCGCCCCCCACCCTCCCGTTCCCCTGCTGGAGAAGACAAATTAGTTTTGGGGCAGATGAGATGTAACCCATGTGACATCCCTGCTTGCTGGGAAGTCAAACGTTATCTGAGCATTTTTCACCCGTCCCTCTGGCCTGTTCTCATTTGATAAGCCTCTGGCAATTCCAGCATCAAAGAAGCATTAAAAAAAGAAAATTCAGCATAAGGCAGCTTTCACTTTAAGCATAAAGGCAATTATAAATTGTGTTTATAAATTATAAACTTTAAATGCAATTTTGGTCAAATTTTCACAATATGTCTTTGGACAATATCCTGTTTCTTTTGACACTACTGCACACTGATTAGAACAGGAAGTAATTCTTGTTGCTTGATTCTTAATAATTTATGTAATGCGTACATCCCAGGTAAACATTGCAGGCCATGTTTGTCAAGCAAAAATGTCAGAATGCTTTATATTATAATCTTCGCTATGGCAAAAAATCACAGGTGTCCACCTGAGACCTAATCAACCCCCTCTGATTTCTTTCTGAGTTTGAACAAACTAATTCTTTATGCACTTTCTCATTTGAAATGTTACTCCAGCTGAGTCATCTTGGTGTTTACTGAAATGTCTGAAAATGCAAGTAAAATGACAGTAGGAAATCTTCGAGGAGTTTAAAAAGGCTGATAAAAATGAGTTCCTGGGGAGAAGGATAGGCACAGTATGGTCTTTATGCATCATCTGTTCCTAAATGGAATTTATTAAAATATTAGTGCTGGTAATAACATCATTTTTGTTTAGTTTTTCAAAGTTTTTGTGAATTAATTAAAACACGTTTAATTTATTGTGGATCATCTTCCCCCTTTAGTCCCCCAGCTGATTATAGTTGGATTCTACTGCCATTAGTTTGAGGTTGATCATGAAGTACCACAGCAACTGATGATGTGATACCAATCACATATATTTCAGTGATGTGAAAATAAATGTGTAAATGTTGCTACTAAAACTTCTGTATGGCATAAAGAAATAGTAGAGTGATTTTAAAAAAGACTGAGTATTTTCCCAGAACAAGCTGGATCTGTTGGTGAGTTGAGGTCAAACAAACTGGTTTTCAGTGCCGCCAGAGGCAGGCTTAGGCAGCCAGTTAAGAAACTGCAGTTCCACAGGTATGATTTGTACTTCATGTAATAGTGATTTAGAAAGGTTTTAGAGATTTAGATCAAACACCTTAAGCAGAGTCCACAGTGGGCTGCTGTGATACGAAGGACTAGTGTGGCATGTATGGGAGGGCACCTGCCACAAGGACCTGGTGCTTGCTACTGCTGCATGATTTTGTTTTTCCTTGCCTAGTGTTAGTATTTTGAAAAGGAAGTGGAAAAGCTGGAGAAGATAGTGGAAAAATTATTCCAGGGCTGGAGAGAAGCATCAGAATAAGATTACAGTAAGGCAGTATAGTTATGGAGAGAGAAAGAAATGGCCTTTTAATAATGAAAAGAATTAAAAGAATTGATGACTAGAAGGAGAAGGTAAACTCAATTTTTGTCATAATCGGGCATTAATTTTTAGCATACTTGGATCAGCTGATAAAGGAGCCTTTGGGATTTGCATGTCTGAAAATCTTCAAATCCCATGGTGAAACAGAAATCATTAGTGTTCATGTGGCCCTAAATTGCTTTTTGGCAAGGACTTGCAAGCTGTGCACCCCTGGCAGTCAGAGTCATTGCAGATGGCTTCACCAAGGAGACTGGTGGTTGGTCACTTGTGTCACAAAGTCTGGGTAAGAAGAAGTGTGGGGTCTTTTTTCCCTCTTTCAGTGTTCTGCAGATGTGCACACCTGAGCATTAGTGTGTGGTGGTCATCCCATGTGTTTCAGTGAGCTCCCAGGCTTGAAGGTCCTCAGTTTGGCCAAGCAGAATTTCAGTGTCCTCAGTGGAGTACATTTCCTTGATATACCCAAAGAGAAATCTAGTCTGTCATATAAAAATATTAATGATTGAGGTGTTTCATGTGGTTTGTTGTTCTTTTTTTTTGTTGTTTTTTAAGGTTTGATGTCCAGTTCAAATAATAAAATTATGAATAGGAGAGTTTGAACTATTGTACTGTACCATTAGCCAGCAAGCAAGAGAGGACACTTAATATGTCAGGCTAGAATATTAAATACAGAATAAGCAGTTGAGGAAGCGGATGTTATCATCTTATTCCAAAATAATTAAACATGCCTATTTTATATAACATGCTGTATTTTCTTCCCATGTTGGCACTTGCATGATTTCTGAATGCCACACTAATCTGAACTAAGACACACCTCTTCTAAAAATGTGCTTGTTTTTCCTGATATAAGAATTTGGATTTCTAGTCAAATCCTAAGAAGGAAAGAAGCACTGAAGTTAAAGTTTCTGATGATTTTATTTATCCTTCCAAAGTGCAACAGAAAGATGGATTTAGTGATCAGAGCATTAAGCGCGACTGGCTTGTGAGAAAGCAGACAGGAGGAAACCCTGGCTTGCCGAGGGTAGAGAAATCAGATAAATTGATTTCCTAAAAGCGTGAAAAATAAGTACACGGATATGAGCTCTGGACTGAGTCTAGCTCTCCTGGTGTCTGTGGGGTATTATTATTCAGCTGTGCTGGAGCAAGGGCCTGTGGTGTTACCAGCTGAGCTGCTAGAGAAGGGAGCATTACAAGCCTGCAGAATGGAAGAAAACAAGTCAAGTTGTCCTGCCAGGCCCCTGAGGTCTGCAGGCCCAGGGTAACCACAGTTGGAAGAGCAAGACTACGTCACCTTGTGGTGGCTAGGACAGAGTTGTTATCTGAGGAACATGGTATGTTTCTGCATTATAAATTTTAAAAAACTATTATTATTATTATTACATTCCTACCAAAATAAATTGCTAAAAATTTAATTAAATGTGGGATTTGTGATCAGATACTAGACTTCTGAAAGGCCAGTACCTGAAATACTGTGCATGGTGCTTTTCTGCATTGTGCCATTTGGAGAGGGAAGAGGCTGGTGTGGAGCAGCACTGGCCATCACCAGGTCCCCACTCACCCCTGTGGTTTGTGTGGCCAGGGGGTGAAGTGAACATGTTCAAAGTCCTGTAAATTTAGGATAACAACACTTCCTTTTTGTCCAAGAATCTCTCAGAAGACACAAAATGGGGAGGTTTTTTGGGTCAGCCTGGCCCACCTCGATTGTGTTCACCAGTGTGTGCATTGCACTGACTTTAGGAAGCAAAGCACTTGGAAAAGACCCCCATCTTATGAAACTAACTTGTGTTAAACCATGCAAGAAAGCTGAGGGTGATTTCATTAGCAGAAATACTGCAGGAGATGGAGAGATGGAGCCTGCCTCTCAGGTTTGGGCTATGCTCTCTTAGGGTGGTGGCTACTGTCAGCAAAGCTCATCTCATCTTTCTGATCTTCCCTTTCTGGGCTTCCTGACTCTGCAGATCAATACTGCACATTGGTGCAATGTACCCCAATAAGCTGCAATGTGAGAAAAAAACTTTTCATTCCCATGGTCTCAAATTCAAGTAGCAGCAGAAAACATTTGCCAGTTACTTAACTAATTTCACTTTTTCCCTGCTGCTGATAATTTGGCCATGTGGAGCTGCATGTGCAGTAATAAACCACCCTTAGGATAGAAGGGTTTTTTGGAGACTGGACGCCTGGGAGTGTGTCTTCCCTGGGCTGGGGGGCACGGCTGCAGGGGCTGGGGCTGGGGCTGCCAGTGCCTGCTCAGCCTCTGAAGCCTGTTGAGGTGTGTTTGCTGTGATAGCATCTTGACAGCCGGTCAGGAGGTATTGTTCCCCTTCATAAATTTAAGCTAGTGCAGTTAATCATGAGGGTTGGAAAACATTAACCTGACAAAGGCCAGGGGATTTCAAATAGTTTGAAAACCAGTGAACAGATTCTTTCTTTTGGGAAGAGCTGAAGGACAGTTAGTTTTAGTTTTGCAGACTCGCTGGTAGTTGTTTGGTCTTTCTCCAAAGCAATCTGCCATCGTTGTGATGGGTTTCCATGTAAGCATCTGCTGTGTGAGCTACAGAAGTGAGTATGGTCGTGGGCGAGTCAACAGAAAACCTGGAGCAAAACTCTCATGCCACCAAAGGAAATGGAAGAATTCTTAACTCCCTGCAAGTGCCATGTAGATTTGTTTGGGGTATTTTTTAGGACTTGACTGTTGAAAGTAAAATTTCAGACCCGTGACCACTTCTGTCAAGGTCAGCATCAGACCTGCATATGAAATTCACAGAATCAGTTACAGATAGATAGATAGTTTGCTCACTGACTCAAAATCACTTGCATTAATTTTTACATTTCTTAGAATGTAAATTAAATATTTACTAAATACTGATCTTATTTTCTACTTAGTGGAATTAAAGTAAACAGTATTTTCTTAACTGTTAGCCCCTCTCTTCAGTTATATCACTTACAGCACCACAAAGCATTTGTAGTTGCTGCTGAGCCTCCAGACAGGGTTTGGAAGTTAGCGATTTTTTCAGTCTGGCTTTTTGGGTTTTGCAAAGATTAGTTTTTACTGCTGTAGGGTAATATTCAGGAGGTTATTATAAAACAGGTTTTAATGTTTTTAAGCATGTGTATTTTCATCATGGTACACTTGGAAACTCCTTAATTTTTTATGGAAGCGATTATGATGTGCTTCAAAGTAGTATATTACTTTCGAGAGAAAGTAGACGAATCTTAGTGGATTAAAGTGGGGATTCTTGGAGGAAAAGTCGTATCAAAACTTGCTTGATCAATGCTTGAACAATGATACTTTTTTTCTATGAATTTTGACATTTCTTCACCAGCTTGACTTTTTGGTTGAGCTAAATTTTTCAGTCAGCATCAGATGCTGGAAACAGAGTGAAATTTGTAGGAAATGCAAGGTTTTTAGAAAATACTGTTTTAAGAAATTGACTTTCTTACTGCAAAAGCTCTAGAAGATTTGCAGTCAGTATTTCAGGGGAAATGTGTAAGCCAGAGCCTTCAAAATAGTATTTGATACCATCTTGAGTGAGCTTACTGTAACACTGACTGATACACAGCAATGGAGCTGTACTGGCAGCTGCTAATTGAAGTCTGATGTCCTCTGTGTGATGAAAATCTGCAGAAATGCTCCTAAAACTGCATATGTATACTGAGATTTTCCCAAACCATCCACTGAGTGCTTGGGCAAATTTAGCCCAAAAGAACATAAGCCCCTCATCATTCACAGGGGGCATAGGTCCTAATTGTCTGAGTGGCTGTGAAAATACCACCATTCTAAATTAAAAAAAAAAAGAATTTTAAATAGATTTTTTGGTGGTTATTTTGCAAAGCAAATGCAGAAATCCAGATCATAAATTTGCATTTGTGAAAGACAAAAGAAGTGCTAACTGGTGTCAATGCCTCAAGGACTGATAAGAGAGAGAAAAGTACATAATTCTGTGCCCAGGCTGTACATTAAATGAAAGACAGAAGGTCATGATGCCTGCCTGAGAGCAACACCTGGCAGGAATTAGGAAGCTGATGTTTCATAAAACAGGGATTTTGGAGGGAATGACCTGCCTGTGTTTTAAAGTGGGTTCTCTGAAAGGAGCTGTGGAGAGTCTCGCAAAACCACACAGTTATCCTAAGGAAGCTCCAGCTGTTTGCCTAATCACAGAGAAGCTACTTGACAGTGGCTAAGAAGGTGTAAGAGTGTTAATCTAGTTGACAAACATAGAATGAGCTTCCTAAATATCTGGAGGTAAATTCATGTTAACTTGTCAGAATTGGGGCCCAAATCATCAGTGGTCTGAAGAAGCAGCCTGGCTGTGAGACATGCTGTGTGCAGTGCCCTCACTTTAGTAGAGAGGTGGCTGCTTATGCTGAAAACTCTGGGGTGGGAAGAAAGTTGTAGGTACTGAAGTAGCCTTTACTATAGGGAAGACAGATCTTAAAAAAGGGGTGGCTGCAAACTGAGCCCAGAGGAATGCACATGCTGAGTATTTTCTATAAGAGATTTTTGAAGGTGTGTTTTTTGGACCCAGCTGATACAGGAAGGGATATTCTGCCTTTCCATCTTGGACTCTTGTAGTATTAAGACCCTCAGCATAATGAGAATTGCCAGGCTTTTCAGTGGGGAAACTGGGAGTGAAATCTAATGGCCCATAGTAAACAGGAGGGCTGACTAGTTAAAACAGTGTCATGCTGGGGTTTAAAAACCCCCATACCCAGCTAAAAGCACTTGCTGATGGTGTGCAGGTATGTTGTGCACAGAGGCTCTGATAGTCCCCCATGTGCCAGGACTTCTGTGCGCATGCCAGAGAGTAGTCCCTGCCGAGTCCAAGGTTACTGTGTGTTGTTCAGTCAGCTGGCAAGCTCTGTGCTTAGGGGAGAGTTATTTGTCTTGTTGGCAAGTGGTAAAGCAAATAAAACCACTTAAGTGGTGACTTAGGTTGGAGGGCCAAAGCAGTTTCTTCTGGATTGAAGGAATGAACATTGCTGTCAGAAGCTAATGAAGTCTTTTGTGTGGCTGCCACAAGAAGTCAGGATTCACCTTTTTTTTATCCAAGAGTAGCTATTTAAGAAGGTGTTTTATATTTAGCAAAATAAGGCCCTGCTCTAGATACATGTCAAAATGTTGAATGCAACTGAGAGTTCTGTTGAGCTGTACAGGAAGAGCTAAGGCAAAGGGAAACGAGACCTTGATCCTGCAAACCTTCAGTGGTTTAGTTTGTTCCACAAGCATAGGCCCCGGGCTTTACTGCACAGGTAATTAATATGCATGAATTCTCAAAGACTTGGGCCTAAATATTTTACTAAGGTACTGCAGAGAGCCTGTAGCAATATGAGGGATAGAGTCTCCAGTCGTTTCTGCCGGAAGGTAGTTTTTCTTTTTGTGGTTTGATGATCACACCTAAGTTTTGGCTTTTTTACCAGAGCTGTTTCAGGAACGTACTTAAGGCATCTGTCATAGAATTTAGGATAACGCCTATCCTGGTCCTGTGGACAGACTATAAGGTGTTTGTGGGGGTGTTACTCCTCCGTTGGCTGTAAAAGGGGGTGGCTGAAGGCTCCTTCCACCTGTTTTTAGATTAGCTCTTTGTGGCACTGAAGGCATCTATTGAAAGATTGTGTTATAAACTCCAGCTTGTCCTCATGTGTGTGAAGTGTCATGTGGACCAGTGATGCAGTGTAAATACTAATGAGTTAAAGTTGCTTTGTGAAATCCCAGCACAGGCTAATAGGAATTTTTTTGTGTGTGTCTTAGTCAGGCACTGCAGAAGGGCAACCAATTTTAACACCGAGAACAGTAAGCTTAAGCAACTATAATGCATTTAAAGACAAGAGTTAATGTCATGCTTTCAGCAGATAGAACAAACAAGTTGTAACTGTTAAGCCTGAGGAAAGGGCCTAAATTCAAAGTCCAAATCAAACCTTGCCAGCTGCTCAAAGAAGACAAAGATTTATTATTGTGGAGTCTAAACTGGAGATTTTTCACTGTGGTAGACTCATTGCTTAAACGATTAAGTGCACTTAAATATACCAATTAGAAGGATGAAAGCTATAGGCCAAAAATGAAATACAGTCATCTTTAAGATTCCTATTCTGTGTAGTGTGCCAGCTGCAACCATGAGAACTAATTTCCAGCTCACTTTCTACAAATAAACTTGGCTTATTAAATGTCAGGGCTGTTAGGTTGAAATGCAGGGTCTTGTGTGCAGTGGCAAGACGCTCAAGAGATCAAATTTAAAGCACAAGAAATTTTGTTATCGTCATCTTATTTTGTAAGGCAGCCATTTATTTCTCAAGAAAATATGCTTGTAACCTGAGAGTGTCATAGATGTTGAACTTCACATAACTAAATGTTTTCATGGCATGTCCTGGATGTTTATGCTGAGGGCTGAAAATTGTTTACAGCGTGGTTTGGTCTGAAGCAAGGTTATATGATCCACTAATGCACTTAATCTTCCATGTGAAATTTCTTTTGCTATTTTTAATACTGAAGTTAACTTGATAGCAGTATACCCATCTGGTATGTTTTACACAAATCTCAGCTTAGAGTCCCAGGCTAGTCATTTCCTCAGTTTTCAGAGAGAAGGTTAAACCAGAGCCTGTCAGAGAAGGCTTGCAGCTGGCCTTCTGCACCCTGTGCAGGGGGCGAGGGGACACGGAGTCCCAGGGTGATGCTCAAGATACAGAAGCCAACTTGAGCAGAAGCCAACTTCGTGCAGCAGCCAACTTCAGCTGAGCTGATGAGCCCTCCCTGTGAAGAGAAGGACGTGAGGAGGTCTTGTGTGAGGCTGCACTGATGCACAATTACTGATCTTAGAAGCCAGAAGTGTCTTCTCTGTAGTGCTTGACTTGATGGATTTATCTGCCTGCTCAGAGTAGTCTCCTGTATTGTGCTGCACTGTTGCAAAAGTGCCTTCTGCTCCCTATGTCCGACTGTCCTGCTCGTTGGAGGGAATTTCTGGAAAGTCAAGAGTTTACTGCTTTAAAGTGCTGATGACAGCTGTGTTAGCAGTCGCCCTAAAAGCCACATAGTCTTGTGGGGAACACAAGTCCCAAGGAGCTCTGATTTGCTCCAGGATTTCCTCAGGTGTTAGAGCTGCAGGATTTCCTCAGGCCTGGCCAGGGAGATTTGGCCCATGTTACAGCTGAGAGTGTTTTGTCAGGGCCGCGCAGAAGGCAGAGTTTCCACCCGTGATGTCTCCTGTCAGGAGTACGTAGGGGCTGTGCTCTGTGGCACTGGAGAGGTGTGCAGGCCTCTCTGGGTCCCCGACTCCAACACTCAGTCCTGTTTTACATTGTCTTCCCATAAACTGCTGGGCTGAAAGATTTTTTCCCAGAACTTGGTAATTCTCATGGATAGAAGCTTTGCTCTTTAGGCTTAGATGTATTTGTGGCTGGCTTGCACATGTTTGTGCTCGTGACAGCTCTCTCCTTTGCCTGCAGAAGCAGCAGGTAAAGACTGGTTCCCAGTGCACTCATGTGGGGTTTTCTCTGTCACATGCCAAGTTAGCTTCACTAACTGCCTTATATAGTGTAATTAATCCTTCTCACCTTCCAGTGAAAATAGTTTTCCTTGCTGGTTCCTTGCCTTTTGCACCGTTAACTTTGATATGGTGTCCTGGCAGCTCATGCCAGCTGCCTTCTGCACGTCCTGGTTTTGGTAATGAAAATGCTCTCTAAGGCTCACTTGGCAGCTCCATGTGCTCTCCACACCATCCAGCGCTCCCAGACTGGCTGCAGGTTTCTCCATCTTCTGTTTGAACTAGCTTTCTACAGTACTGTCAGTACTTTAGTGAGATCCAGACAGTTTAGAGTGGCACGTTTTTCTTGGTAAGAGAACCAAGTATTTTCAGTAAACGGGCACATCGGATTGGTCTGGCATGATTTAATTATTTTGTGTTTTATCCTATTTTTTCGTGTACTTCCATTGCTTGATTTATTGTTATCTTAAAAATTCTTGGTAGCTTGGGTCTGCGTTTTAGAAACAGAAATATGAAGTACTCTGGCATAATTTGGGGGATTTAAACAGTTTACAGAAACTGTCTCAATATAGGGCTTGCTTTTACAAATGTGATTTCTTTCAGCAAGTTGCTTTCTGTACATTCTCTTAATCTTACACTCATGTCTTGAACACATTAAGTCTTTTGAATTATATCTCACTTTCTCCTGTCACAGTATCTCTTTTCTTGCCCTTTAATTATTTTTTTACCCCACATTCAGCAGTTTTGTTCCCGTTCAAAAATGAAATAAGTATTCACTTTGGAAACTACCGTATCCTGCTTTTTACCTTGCTGTGTCCTTACTTATTTTGTTGAAATAGTGTTGGTTTGTTGGATTTGTCGTGATATATTTTAACTGTTTTTATACAGATCTTAAGTTATAACTTAGTCTGACTTTTTCAGAGACAGTTTTATTTCTCTGCCTTTTGTCCTCACCAAAGCAGAGAGAAATCTTTGAATGTCCCAGGTTTTGCAGGTGTTACTTGTAAAAGGCTGATACTGCTTTATGTGAAGGCCTTAGCTGATAGACTGGTATCATGAGGTAGAAATTGAAATTTACTTTCCATTATTATTTTGAGAAAGTCTGTGTTGCAATTCTGGTCTCCTTGAAGTAGTTGGTAAAGCTCCTACTGAGTTAAGGAATCATAATGTTGCCCCAAGAGTTTCTTTTACATTAGTCTCGATAGAAGAGGGTATACAGCATGAATGACTCCCATACACCTGCCAGCAATCTGAAATAAGTTTGCACATTTTCTGCCTTCCTGGATTTGAAGCATGACGGGTATCAAGACACTGAGAACTGATGGCAGCACAGGTTAAATAAAGGCATTTAGCATGAAAAGAAATTGACCTGTCTAAACCTCATCTGCAAAGTTTCTTAGCTGCTTTTATGTTTAAAACTTTTTAATCAGTTCTCTTGCCACACATTTTTATCATTCTTGAAGTTGCAATATAAATTTTCAGTTTTACAAGGTGTCATAAGTTTTCTGATAGTGTGACAAGTTTTGCACAACATAAGCCAAACACAGTAATTAAAAATCACTCACTGAAAACTTTGGGTGCTTCAAGTACTATTCTGCTTTTCTGTAAGTCAGGTAGATCTAAAAATCCCAATTTTTCTTCAGGACACATTCAAACAGGCATTGACCGATTATGGAACAATACTGTTATTGCCTGATTGTTTTTGTTTTTGTTTCAGAGCAATATATTCAGTAATATATAAAATGTGGCATATGATATATAAAAATATATTTATACATTATGTTATCTATTATATTTATGTTAGTAATGTATATGTAATAAAATACAGTCCTGTCCCCCTTGTGTTTGAGGCTATACCTTTATCATTTGGGGTGCAGAGTCAGTGATGCGCAGGACTCGTTGGCATTGTTTTCTACTTTACTTAGATGAGCTAGTAATACAGGCTTGAAATAAATACCCTACAATATTTTCCTTACAGATCTGTTCTTCCCCAGGTGCAGTGAAGTGCCTGTTGCCAGCAGGCAGCAGTGTTTGGTCTGGGTGCTGCCGTGCTCTTGGCTGTCTGCAGGGCTCCGGTGGCCCCTGTTGTCTGTTGGTGTGAGTGAGAGCAGCCGCCCCTCGGTTATTGTAAGGTGGCTCTGTGCTGTGAATGTGAGTGCCGACCCAGCTTGGTTCACTGAGGGAGCAGCTCCCACCCTGGAGATCACCCAAGATCTCAGCTCTTCCACTCTGGGTTATGACCCTCTTGCATCTTGGCAGTGGACCCCTAGAGTTGGAGTTTGTGGTTTAGTCCAGGCTGAACACTGGAGACTTTCTTAGTCTAAAATAAACAACCAACAATCCAAAAACCAGCCACAGAGAGCCCACAGACAGCTGCTCTGGCCACGAGCTCCCTGGCATACACAGCCCTCTGTACATTACCGTCGTCCTCTTTCCAGTGCACACGTGATCCTTCTGCACAGGCACAAAAATCAATAATAAACAGTAAATGAATAACGAGAAGCCTGCCAGCCAAAATCTCTCTTGTTTGCCTTTGTGTTTGTTTTCCTTTGCTAATCTAATGTGACAGAGAAGCATTTAAGGGAAAAGGATGCTGGGAACGATGAAATTTTATAAAGCCTTTTCTCACAAATGCCTTTGTTTTAGGAGTGAGGGAGCTTGGTGGTACCCACAGGGGCTGACATTCCCTTACAAAGCCTTGGGCTGCAGGCTACAGCCGTGGGCTCCTGGGCTTAGTCCCTCAGAAACTCTCTCCTTGTTGTAAGCATCAAAAACCCATGGAATTGATGCAGTAGGTAGGGACATGTCTGGCTCAGGGTGGGCTCTACAGTTCTCAGTTTATATACAGATGGCAAGTTTTATCTGCCTTTGGTGAAGATAAATTCTTATTAAAAGTATCTTTTCTGTTCCAGTTTGCAACATTTGTTGTTTGGGATATGTATTTTGAACACACAGACTGGAATTATATCTGCTAGGCAATGTTTTCAGAAGCATGGGGGGTATTTAATTACTTTTTAATGACCTCTGCTTTAGTCAGCCATTAGTTTACTTATTAACGTGTACTTAATCATGTATTCTTTATACTAAGCATAGTAATAAACCAAACAATGCTTTGCTAACTGAAAGAAAAGTATTTAATATCTGATACACAATGTATTAGGTGCATCTGTAATGGCACAGTGTTCTTTTACTCACATGCTAGTGTAATCTCGTACATCACAGCCACTGCCTTGGCGGGAAGTTACGCTGTCAGTTTGGAATAAAAGTTAATATTAATGAGAGATGTGAGAATACCGTAAAATAGTAATAAACCTAAAATATGAGCCAGTTCAAACAAATCTGGTTATGGTGTTTGCTTTCTGTGAATGCTGTAGTTCAGCAAGAACAACATTCACTGACTCGGGTCCTCTGTGTTGTTTTTAAAATACAGGTCCCTCTGGTCTGATGATTGCCAGCATTGCGTGGCAGTAGAGGGGAAATGTCTGAGGTTTGAATACCGTTCTTAATTTATAGTGAACAAAATAAATGGCATATTTACTTACAGAGACAGTTAACATTACTGTTTGGCATATTGCAGTTTTAAGTTTAGTAGAAAGGATTCATTGAATTTGAAATTGTAGTTTTGGTAGGCAAGATGTTTATCATGCAGAAGCTAACTAGAAGCCAGCGCACTGGCATATGAGTATTTTCCATTTCCTAGTGGTTGCAATTCAGCTGGGAACAGTGAGATCAGATCTTTGTTCTATGCTGTTGGTTTGTACAACTTTTTTTCCCTTGTCTTTGGTGGTTGCCTTCCAGTCTTTTCCTTAGTGATTGAGCCAGCCCTTCACCGTGTCTTGCCTCAGCTGCTGCAAGTAGATTTTGCGTTCGAGGCGCAGTCATGTGGCAGAAGTAGCAAAGGCCTCGTACAGTTCTCGCGCTAGAGGGCATCCTTTTAACGGCGCGGGAGTCCTGCCGGGACCAGGAGAGGCGGCTGCGGCCTGTGGGAATGGAGGCTGGCCCAAACCGGGGTGAGCCTGCGAGCCGAGACCTAGCGAGGGGTCACCGGCTCGCCAAGCGGGCACATGCACAGCGGACACAGCCCCCTGCGTGAATCCAGCGTGGGGAGCCCCTCCGTCTGCCACCGGGGACCCTGAACTGTCACTGTGTTGCCTGGTGTCACCCCCAGCGGGGAGGTGCTGCCCTGGACACAGTCACAGGACAGGTGAGAAATAAAGTTGTAGCGCCATCCTACAACTGGTGTAGCTGAAAGGCAAAGTTAAGTCCCACCCTTGGGCTTCAGATGTCTGCTTGGGAGGGAGTCCTGCAGATTGCTTTTACAAGGTCAGGTGAAAGATGAGGTTCATGACATGTAAATCTCAGTCTACAGAAAGCTGAAAGAGCTATGATGACTGTCATAAAGCAGCATTATTTTAAGTAGGACAAAAAATGGAAAATGGTTGTTGGACTGGTTGTTGACTGAAGGTGTCTCATATTTGTTTTCCTGAAGTGACTACCACAAAATAAGCTAAACAGCGAGTTAAAACCACTTGTGGTGATAGGTGCTGCATTTATGTGCCCATGCTCCTGCAGACTGCAGGCTTTAAGACAGTGAGGACAGTTTACATGAAGGTGCTGAGGAGGTGACTAATACCAGCCTGCCTGCCTTTACTCCACCCACTGCCTCAACTGTTAAGGCCACAGTGTTTTTACAGACATAAAGTAGTTTCTAAGGCTCTGGAAAATTTGTGCTAATTGTGTTGCAACATGCGTCTGACTCTGGCTGACTAATTCTGTACAAACAGCAAGATTATCTTTATTTCCTGAAGGTTTGTCTCCTCCCCAGCTGTTATTAGATAGATCTCATGTTTAATCTGTCTGAGCATTTTTGCATACATGCAGATATGGCTTTGTTATTGGTTTTGTATATGTAGAAACAAATTAAAGGTGTTCGTTGTTTTTTGTGCATCCCTTGCCCCCCAGTACAGCTGATCTGTTCAGGCATCTGTAACCATGGACACTGATACAAGTTTTTTAAAATGTCCCTTTTGTTTCAATATAAATCTTATTAAAAAGAATATGTATATTGCTTATTTTAGCATTTGGTGTCTTTTATCCTGGATTTTTCAGGAAAGAAGTCACTGCCTTCCTTTGATGCTTATGTATACCTTGCTAAAAAAAATCGTTCTTTTATAGATCAAATCAAACTGCTCATTCACTTTATTCTCAAGCTGCTTTATATTCTTTCTCTGGACTGCCATTGATATTTTGTGTGTACATAACAGCATTATTAAAAAATGTAGGTGTTTGAAGCTGATCAGACAGTTCAAACAGACTCTTCAACATCAGGAGCCTCTGGAATAGTGCATGTCTTCTTCATTGGGATTTTGTCCTTGAGAAGTTTCAACTAGGCTGCTGCTCAAGTGCCTGGTCTTTACATGGCTGTGTGTTAAATGCCAGCTCCCACCTTTATGTCATCCATCCAGAGAGACCAGAGATAAATTTTAAGTGATAAGAGATGAAAAACAGCATTGCAGGTAGGGTTTAGAGTAGGTTGCCAAGTGCTGAACAGGTGTCAAGGGTTTGTAATGCCAGCTCTCCACCTGTTCTGCACTTACTGGATTGATTTTTTGTGTGTGTGGCTTGTTGTAAGTGAACCACAAGGTAAAGAGACTTATAATGAGGCATACTAGGTAGAAGCCATTTAAGTACTTAAAATTTTTCTCTATAAACTGTTCTAGTGAGAGTAGTCTCAGCTGTGACACATTTTTATGACAGATATTCATAAATGGAACGAAGCATTTTCTGGTGTCTGTCAAGGCAGCACCTTAACTTTAGAAAGATTTGAAAGACAAAATACAAGAAAACAAATTTGTATGATTACCAGCAGCTCATATTGAATTTCAAGGACAGGGGCATAGCTGTTGTGTTCTGGCGAGTCATCTCCTATGTCTCTTTTCAAGTTTTGTCCCCTCTTGCACTTAACATGGTATAAATGTTTGGGAGTGCAGTGACTTTTCAAGAATAGCTGCTTTGGTAGACAAGCCTTTGGCCCTTCCTTAGCTTTCTACATCTTCTAATGCTGAACAACAATGGCTAGGTCAGAAGAATTAAAAGAAGTCTAAATATGAAGTAGTTTGCTGTGGAAATAATTTTAATAGCTGTATTTGCCAAATTGAATTGTAACAAGTGCAGCTGAGAACAAAAGTGAACGTGAAATATGAGCAGGCTTAATGTATATTTTTTAAATTAAAAATAATTCTTACAAAAGAAAAAGGCAAATGCCTGATTTATTGATGAATTTCTCAAGTATTTCTCTGTATGTATTAGGTTTGCATGGCCAGGGTTTGGTAGCTGCAGGGCTACAGGGGTGCCTTCTTTGAGAAGCTACCAGAAGATTCCTATATGTCTGGCAGCCAATGCCAGCCAACTCCAAGGTGGACCCACCACTGGCCATGGCCAAGACAATCAGAAATGGAGGTAACACTTCTGTGGTAACAGATTTAAGAAGAGAAAAAAAAAGTTACCGTGCAGAAGTAATTGTGGCCAGAGAGTAGTGGGGTGAGAATATGAAGAGCAACTCTGCAGACACCAAGGTCAATGGAGAAGGAGAGGAGGAGCTGCCCCAGGTGCTGGAGCTGAGATTTCTCTGCAGACCATGGTGCAGACCGTGGTGAAGCAGCTGTGCCCCTGCAGCCCTTGGAGATCCATGGGGATACTAAGATCCACCTGCAGCCCATGGTAAAAGCTCACACTGCTGGAGCAGGTGGATACCTGAGAGGAGGATGTGAACCTGTGGGAAATGTGTGCTGGAGCAGGCTCCTGGCAGGGACCTGCAGACCCGTGGAGAGAGGAGCCCACACTGCCACAGGTTTCCTGGTGGGGCTTGTGACCTTGTGGGGGACCCACACTGGAGCAGGCTGTGCCTGAAGGATTGCACCCTGGGGAAGAGTGAACCACAGTGGAGCAGTTTGGAGAGGACTGTTCCCCTTGGAAGGACTCCCACACTGGAGCAGGGGCAAGACTGCTCTCTCTGAGTGCTGGCAGAAACAACAGGTGATGAACTGACCATAAACTCCATTCCCTGTCTGCCTGTGCCACTCTGGGGAGGAGGCAGAGCTGGGGAGGAGGGAGGGGTGGGGTGAAGGTGTTTTTAAGATTTTATTTCACTTCTTAGTATCGTGCTCTGATTTTGGTAGTAATAAATTCAGTTAAGTTGAGTCTTTTTTGTCTGTGATGGTATTTGGTGAGTGATCCCTCCTAGTCCATAACTCATAAACCCTTTATTTTCTCTGTCCTGTGGAGGGGAGTAATACAGCAGCTTTGGTGGGGCCTGGCATCCAGCCAGGGTCAAACTACCACACTGTAAACCAGGGGTTTTTATGTTTTCTTGGAATTTCTGAGCAGTGTAGAGAGTTTTGTATGTGCAACCAGGCTGTGCTCCAGAAACTGCACAGAACATAGAAACCTCTGTAGTGAAGTCACTCAGCATTTCTAGTGTTGCTTTAGGAGAGGTGTGGACAGATTTCTGTTTTTTATGGGGGTTGTGTATTTTTTTTTTCTTGAGAATAGGTAACACCAGATGCAGATTCAGCAAACAATGCAAAATAACTTTCAATGAGCAGGCAACGGTTGTGATCTGCCTCTCCTTCATTTCTAGTTTACTTTCTCATGTGAGTTTGCTACTTGGCTTGCTTTTTATACACTTAGGGATAGTCTTACTGTAATTCCAATTTTGAATTTTCATAGTTCTTGACTTAAGCAGCATCTTACCATACTGACGGCTGCAAGTAAATGCTGTATTTAGTGAATGCCTGTCTTCTTGTACAGTTCTCAGTTTGTCCCTTATATTATTGAATGGCTGCTTTTTTGTAATTCTACTGCTTTATTTTACAGAGACTTGCAGTATCCTTTCTCTTTTAACTCTTATGTTGCATAAGCAATACTGATTTTTTTTTTTAACGTTATCATTTGTATTAACATGGCTACATCTCCCTCCACAGTCATGTTTTTGGATAGGTGATAGTACTCATAATGTGTAAGTGAACTACAATGCATAAAATAGATTACTTATTTCATATTCCTTGCCATTCCTAATACCACATTTTGGTGTGTTAGCGAACCTAAAAAGGTTTATTTTTCTGACTCTGGCTGCAGCTGTTCGTGGAGGGAGAGAATTCTGTTGAGCTGTGTACAGCAGTTCTTAGATTTTGTGCTCAGTCTGTTGCTCTGTATGGGGAGAGAAGAAAATGCAGTCGTTGTGTTTTAAATTTAGTAACTTCTGGTAATTTTGATGATTACTAAGATGCCTTTTCCGATTATAAATAAACCACATTGTTTAAAATATTTTTGACTAGACTGAATTATGTCCCAAAATTGGAACAGGCTGAGGAGAGTTTGGGAAAGAAATTACCATCAAGTTTTTGCATTCTTAACCATAAATGGGAACAGAAGGGCATTGACTGACCAGAAGCTTTAATTCTATAGCTCCTCTAGCTAATGTAAAACATTATATACTAAAAATCTTGTCAGATTTAATTTGTCATGCTTTTGAGGTTCTCTTGGAGGTCTGTAGATAGTGGAAGGTGGCAAGCCCTGCCATCTGAAGCTCGTTTGGCAACCTGGGGAGCACTAAAAGCTGGGTATGAGTAGGTATTGGTGTCCTCTGGGACAACATCACTTTCACTGGGAGACCAAGGCCAAGCTGGTAGACACTTGAGGTATAACCATGGGCTGTTGCAAAGACAATCTGAGGAGTTCAGGAATTGGACTTCAGTGATCCTAGGGCATCCCTTCCAACTGAAGATACTCTATGACTATGATTTCAAGTCGCTGAAAGCAGAGTCTGAGGAATTCGATATGTTCCTTGCTCAAACTCCTTGCAGCAAAGGCTGCAAAGTCTGATGAGTAGCTAGGTGGTTATTTGAACTAAGAATGAGAGATTTCCAGGCAAAAAACCTAAATCTGGTCATTGCTTCTTTATCTGTCAGATTATATTTATTTCCATGGACTCAGCTATCTGTACAGGCTACTTAAATTACTTAAATTTCTTTTTTATGTAGTTTTGTCAAGATTTATGAAATTAGGAGATAGCATGTGGCACACAGGAAGGTCACTGAGCTGAAGTTACTGATGTAGCTGGACAGGAGCAAACCAGTGGTTTGATGTTCTGGGGTGTATCTTTGCCTTCCAGGAGCCTGTTTCCTTTCTTCTGTCTGCCATGTGTCATCTGTCTTTGTGTGCATGTTACATGAGTTTTAACATCCATGAGATGGAAATGAAACTCTTTCCAGTGTCTGGCCAATAAAGATGATGGATATGAGTGTCACTTCTGATGTCTCATTCTGGGGCCAGAACACCTGTCCTGTGAGGAAAGGCTGAAAAGGCTGGGCTTGTTTAACCTGGAGAAGTCTCCAGGGGGACCTCGTGAAGGGAGCTTGTAAGAAAGATGGGGATAGACTTTTTACCAGGGCCTTTAGTGACAGGAGAAGGAGCAGTGGTTTTAACTTGAAAGATGGTAAGTTTAGATTGAATATAAGGATGACATTTTTACTGTGGGTGTGGGAGGTACTGGAACAAGGCTGCCCAGAAAAGCTGTGGATTCCCCTCCCTGTAAATGTTCAAGGCCATGTTGGATGGGCTTTTGAGCAACATGATTTAGTGGAAGAGATCCTTGCCCATGGCAAGGTGGTGGACTCCTTGAAAAATCTTTACAAGCAAGGTACCAAAGTGTTTTACAGTTTGGAAAATAACAAATAGTTGTAGATATTTCAAGTTTCATGTTGTAAAATCATACACAGGAATGTTTCACCCATAACAATATGTTAACTGTGTGTTGTAGTTTGACTAATTTGTGTGATGCAGACATTTGATGAATTTTTCCATTACTCATTTTCTCTAAAGCCATAACAGAAGTATGCAATACTTGCTACTTCTTTTATGGACTCAGAAGAATTCATAATCTTGGAAGAGATTTCAAACAGTAGGTGTGTTTGAAACATCCTGCTTCTCTATCTCAAATTAGTACACAGGGCTTATTCTAGGTTAACAGGTTTTTACCAGATACTTATCTTCTTTCTTCTTTCTGTGCTTGATCTTAAAGTTTTAAATCTTCAGCATTAAACAGAAGCAGAAACCTAAGGAATCACTGTAACTTTTTTGTTATTTGTAAATAAGTGAGGATCTCAAGAGCTTTTAGGTGTATTCGTAACCATGTCTGATACATCCCCCTGTGAAGTTGTGAATTCCATCTGCTGTATGAAAACCATTGATAGTTGTAACTGGTGTTCTGGTTCACAACATTTCTGTCTCAGCACAGATGTGATACTTCATGGACAGCCAGGGCCAGAGATTTGCTGGCACAGCAAGCTAGCAGTTGTTTTCTGCCAGGGAGACCCGTGACTTCAGAACGTCTCCTTGTGTAGTTAGGTGGGAACCAGCAATGCTTATTGGATTTCCAAACCAGCCAAGTTGGATTTCTGTTCTATGAACTGTGTGAATAGTAAGAGAAATAGGAGATCCCATACAGATTAGGTCTTTCACCCAAATAGACAAAGATTACAAGAGGCAAGAGTACTGCTGGGATTTGGGGTTTTGGGTAAGCCCAAGGCTCTAGGCTGGGATGAGGTCCAACTTGTAGGGTGTGTTGGATTTATGTTGTTTTTCAAGGTAAGACATTTGTGATTAGAAATGTTTTGTTTAGCCAGTCCCTTTGGATAGATTGCCCCATGTAAGTACAAGTAGGATGGTGGCACATCCATGCTCCTTCTCTGGGAGACATCTGCCTTAAATACACAGGGCTGCGGGAAATTAGTTTTTTAGCTCTGGATCTGAAACCACTGGAGTCCGGCAGGAACACAAGATGAGAGCTTGTTCCTCAGTGATTGCAAATAGGTTTTCTGAATGAATCTAATTGCAAAAGTAACTGTGGAGGTAGAATTGTTTTTCTTATTTAGTGTGTATTTAAGACTGCCATGGAATGTAGGTATCCTGGGTAGCTCTGTGGCCATGGAGGTGGATGTCCTTCTCTCAGCAGGTACTCAGACAGGCTCTGGTCTGTGGATGTCTGAGGTCTACCCAAAGGCTTGGATCATCTTTATTGGAAATACTGTCACGTGTGCTGTATTTTCCACTTCTTTCCACTCAGCAAACCACAGTGTTCACAGGACAACAAAAGCTGTAGCTTTTGAACATCAGACTGTCCTGGTTCTGGCCAGGAACAGGATTAATATTTTGCAGTAGTTGGGATGGGGCATGGCCAGGCCTATATGTTATTCAGCACCACTCATGAGACTGCCAGGGGCAGGAGAAAGGGACTCTGTTGCTCTTTAGGAGAGAAGGGGTTACTTTCTGTCCAGAAAAGGTAAGGAGGTGTAAATTGTTTCTTAGTCTTACACTTTTTGTTACCAATATTGTTGCTGTTACTATTGTTTATTAATCTCATTTGTGTTTCCAGTATTTTTTTTATCTCAAACCATGATCTTTGCTTTTAGTTCTTCCGACTGGAGGTATGGGGAGTGAGAGGCAGCTTGGTTTTAGCTGGAGAACTAAATTGGAGAATACCATTTCTAAGCCATGATGCAGACATGCTCCATGATTCTGCCTATATTGCCTCTGTTAAGCAAATTTTAGAAAACAGTGTGCTTATAACTGCCTTTAACCTCTTAATGGAGTTAAGAGAAAGTACTTAATACAGGTCAGACCATTTTATGTTTTGACTGCCACTTAGTTTTTAAATTCTATAGGGCATTATCCTGTTACATTTTTGTCTGAATGGTCTGACCTGCTCACAGTGGTGTCAACAGCAACATGAATTAAAAATATATGTTTGTGTTTGGTCATGAATTCCTGGTTTCTGCCTAAGTTGTGTGTGTTTTGGAATAATTTTGTAGGGAAAATATCAATGTTTCACATACAGACTATTCCTACTTGGTTTAGTAGAAAGAACCTAAAAATAAAAAGTCATGGCAGTAAGCAAAGTCAAAGTAATAATTCAGCTAAAGGAAAGAAGAAATGCAGCAATTAAATAAAACTGTATTTGCAGTAATGTGGAACTTATTTTTTCCCCAGCTATGTGCAGTAAGATACATTTAGTCAATGCAGTATCTCGTTTTCTATAAAATCCCGAAGTGCAATGAAGATTTTCATCTGCTTTTATATTATGTGGCAGAAGCATTTTTGTACCAAATTGTAATGCAATAGTCAGTGAACCAAGTAATATTTCCTGTTGATGTCTGAAATTGCCTGCCCAGATTCATGGTCTAGGTCCATGGACTTGGAATTTATAAAAACTTAATTTGCAAAACCTTACAATTTGAACCTGACACTTTAGAGCTGACATATATTCTCCCTTCCCACTGACACAAAATACATCTTTATTTGTCAGTGCTATGTGGAAAAAGAAGGAGAACAAACTAGTTTGGTAGAAGCACCAGTCGTTTAACCTCATTTTCTCTGCATGTTTGATGTACTTATAAGAACAGGAAATGATGGTATAGGAGACCTTATCACTCCTCATCTGAGACAAAAAAACCTTCTTTACAATAACAGGCCAGTTGCCATGAATGAAAATTTGTTTCAGGAAAGCAATTTGGTTTTAGACCTGTATTACCTCCTAATAAATATTAAACTTTACTTATTTGAAGACTTGGGTCTGTCATGCTCCTAGCATGGACAACATAATTTAAGCATTCATTTCAGTAGTTGATCAACTGTGTCACGCTGAAATAAGGTGTACTTTCCAGACAGATCTCCAGCTGTCGACTAGTGCTAATACAAAGAATCAGTCTTTATCTAAGTTTTTATTACAGCACTTTTTTACTATTGTTGAGATTTGAAATGAAGACCTGTGGACACTTGCTAATAGAAACCCATTGGTTTTTATTCTGTTGGTATTGTGAATAATATTTCCTGTGAAGGGGTTGAAATATTATGGAAATGATGACTAAGGACATTTGTTTTAAAATATATTACCCTGCATTCTTAGCTGTGGATTTAAAAATAAATTGTCTGCTGAGGAAAAAATGTTGGGCATGTTCCAATTTCACAACAAAAATCAGGGATGGGGTTAGATACTCTGTACTTGTGCTGAAAAGGAAAAGAGCAGAAATACTGGGTACAGGCATTTCATGGAGACCAAAAAATGTCCAGCTGCACATCTTGCATAAGGGAAAAGCTTAAAAGACTTTCTCAGTATTTCTGAAAGTCAATGCGACTCTCAGTATAATCAGAAAAGGAGAGTCACGAGATGGAGTGGCAAGAACTCCATCACCAGATCAATTCTCATTTTCATCTAATTTTTTTTTAATGTTGCTCATTTGAGTATTATTTATTTCGTGTAATCAGGTTTTGATACAGAGAATTGAGTTTGTCTGAGAGTAAAAGGCCATAATTTGGTATGTTCCATGTCAAATGTAACACTGGAAGAAACTGTTGTAAGTGTTGCAGGAGGTACTTTAGTATTTAGAGCTTCTAGCCTTTGGACATCATCCTTCAGCCTCTGGTTTTAATCCCAGACTTCCATGGTTTGTGTGATTTAAACAGGCATGTACACAAGACCTCTCTGTTCTCCGCAGCATTCTCTTGAATATCAGCAATGAAAGACTTTGGTAACAAATGATGTGCATGTGGGTCAGTGTTGGGCTGTATAATGTCTCCAAAATGAAGATGTTCTCAATTTCCTTCTATATCAACATGCATCAAAATCCTATTTTCAGAAGTGATGTGACTTTCAAGAAAAGCTAATGATACTTAAATAAAGAAGTTCCTAAATAACTTTTGAAAAATGTGTTTGGGTTTCTAAGCATTTCAATGACACAGCTGAACCAATATTCAAATAAATACATGCAGGTAGGATATGGAATGTTTTTTGAAACAGTCGTAGCGGGGCAATTAACAATCATGAAAGGATAACTGAAAGAAAAATGTATGTATTCCATGCAGAGCACATGGCATAGCTGGTTTTGATACCATTGGATACTGCTTCTTTCCAGGCTGTAATTGCTGTCTGTCTGCAATACATTTTTTTCCTCAATAAAAATCTAGTGGCAGTAGATAGAGTGAAACAAAGACATATCTAAAGGTCCTGATGAAAATATCTTCAAGCGGTGCTTTGGAATTTCTGAATACTCAAACAAAGCAGCATGAAACAATGCAAGAAAACACAAGGTGCCTTTGGGAAGTGAGTGAGGCTCAGCTGGTTTGCGGATGCTGGTGGCTGCATCCTGGGACATGGACACCTGCGTCACATCCATGATCTCTGCCTTGCCTGGCTCCTGGTCAGTTGAGCTGGCCAGAGTAGTGTCTTGTAGGGGAAGAAGCTTTGGTCAAAGGCTGACCTGCAGTGATTTGAGCTAAAAAAAGGTGGATTGAATGCAGCTGGTCCTGAATAGGTTGAGTCTCTGGTTTGTCTTAGCCCAGTCTAATGCCCTGCCAGGGACTCTGAGGGGTCCTCCTCACACCTCCTGGTCTGCAAGCCTGTGAGGGCTTCCTTGGCCAAGTGTTGCTAAAGTTCATGCACTTTCATGAAATATGTTGATGCAGTTGAAAATGCTGCCAGCAGAAAAATCCCTCCTTGCTCTTCTAGGGAGACAGTGAATGGGAGGCTACTGAGAGATATTTATTAGAATTAGTCTTATAAACCTGTCATAGTGTAATTTATGCTTTCCTCTCTGTGCAGGCTATAGCTTTCCTGCTGTAAAGATTGTGAGAAGACAGAGAGTGGTACCAGACTGAAAAAAACCAAGAGTGTCTGTGAAATCTTATATGAATGCTGAGAAAGATGACTTGAAAAATACATAGGAAGAAAAATAACAGTGACTATCACACATAAGAAGAATATTCTAGTTCTTAAGAGGATGTAAGCTTTGCCACATGTTAGGGAAACTTAGAGGAAAAAAAAGGAAGAACCCTGAAAAAATATTTGAAAATGTTTGTTTATTTTTTTAAAAGCAGTGACATTTGCAGTGTTGTCTGCATGGCCATCACCGTATTCCCTTCCCACAAACAGATCTGGGATATTGTAGAGTTAAAGAAAGCACTTCAAATTCTTCTTCAGTGTTTCTGTTTCTTTTTTCTTCTTTTTCTTCTTTATTTCTCTTTTTAAAATTTTGGTTTGGTCATGTACATCCATAAGGTTCAGACACTTGTTTTTATCTGATGCTTGGGGGTTTCTGTCCTTTTTCAGGTTGATTAAGATTTAGTCTCCATTCTTCATTTGAGTTCATGTCACTGCGCTGGCCACGTGGGTAGCATGTGTAAAATCTACCCTGCTGTAGTGCAGCCAAAAGAGCATTGCTCCTCACCATTTAACTGCTTCTCAGAGTTTGCTCATGGTTGAGGTTGAACGCGTTCTTCCACCTGCTGGAGTCCCAGGGACGTTACAATGCAATATTGTTCCTGACACAGAGCGATGAGTGTGATCTTTACTGTGGGAAAATTCCTCCGACAGCCGTGCTGGTTCGGAGGAGGTTTGTTGTTGATGCTCTCCTCAGTCACAGGATGTGGCTCAGGCAGCTGTGTCTGCACACAGAGGGGTGGCTGATGCTCCCTGCCGCATTACTCTGTTAACCTTCTGCCATCTCTTGACATTTTTTTGTGCTCACACCTCAGTCTGCCCTGGCTCTGTCTGTCTCTTCCCTGCCGTGCACTTTCATTGCCAGCTCTCTGGCTTTTCAACAGAGCCTGTTCCCTGAAGCTCTCCACTGCAGTCTCATGAAGATTTTAGGTTAAATGGTGTTGCAAATTCAAGTACATCCCCTAGCAGGGAAAACCTTTACTGACCTGGGAAATGAACCCAGTCTGCTGTGTGGACAGCAATACGGCAGTGTTTAATTTGGGTTCTTCTCCAGTATTTGCTGGAAAGGGCTCTGTATTGCACTGCTGTAATGGCACTAGACAGTCTGTTGCATAGTGCTTTCGTTAGCCTGTTATTTCTCAGGCAAGATCTTTGCTGTCCATTGGGTCCTGTGAAGACCCCCTAGGTTTTGGTAAGAACAATGTATGGGTACTTGGTTTACCTCCCTGTGAAAGCAAAATCAGGGATTTGAAAAAACTGGGATAGCCAAGTCCATCCTGGGATGGTGAAGGTGGGCTCCAAGGCATGCAAAGGAGGCTCATAATGTGAGCATTTTTTGGGGGTAGAATGAGTGATAGTGACTAATGAGGATCTCTAGACCTCAGCTGGGTGCCCGCTTGTCCCCTTGAGCGGTCACTATTTCCTTGTTCCTTCACTATTTCTCTTAGAAGGAGACTGTGTCTGGACTAGAAGTGAGGAATATGAGCACAGAGAGGAAGAGTGTGTAAGGCTTCAGTCATGGCTGTGTGAAAGGTAACTGCATGCCACAGGGGAGAGCTGACATTTACTACTGCAGAAACACATCTGAGTACTGTGTAGAGAGCACAGATTTGAAATTTGACAACCCAGCTCCTTCTGGCAGGGTGTGAAGCTTTTAAATAGAAACTGTGCTGGAACTCTTGGGAAGCTGTTCCCTAGGGGAAGGGTCTGGAGGTGGGGGATGCACTGGGAAGCTCACTGCGCTCTGCTGTCAGCACTTCCTAATCGGTGATGCAAGTTACAGGAAGGCAGCTTGAGGGATAGAAGAAAGGCAGTTGTGGGATAGAAGTGGAAAGGGAAATAGTTTCTCTTTGAGTATAGGAGGAAGTAGTGAGATTTCAAAAGGACAGAAGCCTTCTTAAGGCTTCTTCCTGCTGGCATCTTGGAGACAGTAAACTCTGTGCAACAGACAAACAAACAAACAAAAGAAAAAACAGAATGTGTGAAAGATGCCTATTGAGCTCTCTGTCAGCAGTGGGAATTCTGAGGCTGTACCAAATCCATCTTTGTGGGACTGTGCTTCATTTTCCTGAACTACCTTTGTGCCTTGAGACTGGCAGCTGTCATTTAAGATGCAGCATTCAGGTTTATATTTAAGCAGCACCTTTAAATCATGATAATTTTTTTCAAGCTTCATTCAGAAATTACTTTAACCATCATTGAAATGAAAAAGAATGGTTTATATTTCCCATAAGAAATGTACTCTCTTTGAAAAAAATAGCTTATACACGCACTCTGTTGGTGTTTAAAGACTATTTTATCCAGAGGTTGGATTCTGCCTGTTTGGAGAACAGTATGTTAGTTCTGTTAGTTCCAACACGATGGTGTGGTATGTAGGAATACAAATGTGACCCAAGGCTGTATTTGCTCATGACCACAACATTTGCTGCAGTGAGAACATCCCAGGTAGTGGGAGCTCTCTGATCCTGCAGATGAGATGGCTGAGGGTCAGTAGTGACTCGAGCAGGTTGCTCTGTGGGGGCAGCCTGTCTTGCTGTGTACTCTTCCCATATTCTGCTGGGCCAAGTCCGTTCCAAGCCTGATTGCCCACAGGCTGCTCAGGAGAGCGAGTTCCAGAAGGTGGCTTTGAGGGGCATGGGCTCACATGGCTGCCTTCACATGGCAGCTGAAGGCTGGGTAGCAGTGCATGCAGCTGAAGGGGACCATAAAACAGCTATAGAGCTTCTAAAGGCATGCTTTAGTGAAATTTTGGTGGCGAAATATACAAAAATACATCTTGTTGCTGCAGAAGCAATAAAATGATGCCACAGTATTGTCAGAAGTCTGGATCTGTCTGATTGTGAAAGAAAATTAAAACAGGCGAGATTTTAATATTCACCTTGATGCAGCTAAAATGCTGCATCTTCAGAGGATTGAAAGTTTTGTTCATAGCCAACAGCATATTAATTCATCTGTCAATTGGAAGAAAAAAACATGAGTGTGATTAAGATCATGTTTTCTCTGAGGTCAATGGTGCCTTAAATCAAGGAAATTCAGAAACTCTGTTGTTTCACAACAAAGGTGAATAACCAATTTAAACATTTGTCTGATTATTTTCAAGAAGCAATAAAAAGTACTGTAATTTAAAAAATAATTATCAACCATTATTTGATTCTGAACTATTATCTATCCTATATACTGTGCAGTACCCTAGAGTACATTATGGAAAAGTCCTTGGTTTGGAAAATCAGAGGTTCTTTTGTTCTTTGTTTATCTTCAGAAACTTCAGAACTCCATGACACAGTCCGTTTTGTTGGGCTTGATGACACAAAAATATTTAGTCANTATTATTGTTATTGTTATTATTATATAAACTTGCTGATTTCATAGTATAGTCTTGGATAAATTATAGAAGCCTGAAAATACTCAGCTCTTAAGGCTGAGTTTCAGTTTGAGGTTTATTCCAAAGACGTGCAGAAAACTTGATATTCAGATTTTAGGAAAAAGAAGACAAAAAGGATCCAGCATCCATATGCTTTAAGTACCATTATTGAAATAAATTATGCACATTGTTGTATCCTTGGATGAAAACAAGGCTACAACAATGTGCATAATTTATTTCAATAAGGGATCCAAGGGATCTCTGGTTGAGACAGAAGGGTATTTTGATGGAGAAATCAAAAGGAATGGTGTATTCTGGGCCAGGAGGGGCTGCAGTCTTTGAGATGGACTTGGATACACAGATTGGATTCCCAGTGGGGCCCAGTGGTAGAACAAGAGGCAACAGGCAGATGCTCAAACACAAGAAATTTTGTCCGAACATGAGAAAGCATTTCTTTGCTCTGAGGGTGTTCAGGCCCCAGAGCAGGTTGCCCAGAGAGGCTGTGCAGTGTCCATCCTTGGAGACCTTCCGAACCCAGGTGGATGTGACCGTGCATAACCCACCCCAGCTGTTCCTCACGGCACAGGGACTTGGACACCCTTGCAATCTGTGCTCCTGGAGGGCGATTTGGGAGAGGCTCAACACAGGATATGGAGCAAGGCAAACGAGGAGAATTCTTCTGTGGGCTTGAGGAGAGAATTTGCTGCGTGTCGGGAAAGGCTGGGTGCTCTGCAGGGAGAGGAATGGGTGCTGGTGCCTGGATTAGGAAGCATGGGGCAAGTGAGGGGCAAGTCTGGGTAGAGGGCTGGGATCTGAGCTTGTCTGTGNTTTTTTCTTGGTTTACCTAGAAACTTCAGGAACCCCATGACACAGTCCGTTTTGTTGGGCTTGATGACACAAAAATATTTAGTCACATCATCACCGCATGGGTTTTTTCCTTTAGACTGCACTTGAAAGGGTTACTTCTGTACTGTTAGGTCTGCAAAAGTGTCCTGTTACTACTGCCATTTATCTGAATTTTTTGAAGATGCTGAAGGGGGGAAACCAAAGACACTTCCCATGGTTTACAGCTAGTATTTATTAATGTAGTAAAATATATTTATTATGCGCTTTTAAAACTAGTTCAGTCTAAGCATTATTTTGGTCTTAATTTAGCGAAAGTCAAGAATTGTTGGTTAAAGTTTTCAGTATAGAAAACTTTAACTTTATAGAAAACTGTTCCTCACAGAGATGTAAATTTTTGCTTTAGTGGCTCTGCATTAGAAGGCACAATGTTGTGCTTTTAGATTGAGGCTTCCTGTTCCTTTATTACATACAATATATCATTATATATTATTATTATATATATTATATAGAGTTATTATTATTGTTATTGTTATTATTATATAAACTTGCTGATTTCATAGTATAGTCTTGGATAAATTATAGAAGCCTGAAAATACTCAGCTCTTAAGGCTGAGTTTCAGTTTGAGGTTTATTCCAAAGACGTGCAGAAAACTTGATATTCAGATTTTAGGAAAAAGAAGACAAAAAGGATCCAGCATCCATATGCTTTAAGTACCATTATTGAAATAAATTATGCACATTGTTGTATCCTTGGATGAAAACAAGGCTACAACAATGTGCATAATTTATTTCAATAAGGGATCCAAGGGATCTCTGGTTGAGACAGAAGGGTATTTTGATGGAGAAATCAAAAGGAATGGTGTATTCTGGGCCAGGAGGGGCTGCAGTCTTTGAGATGGACTTGGATACACAGATTGGATTCCCAGTGGGGCCCAGTGGTAGAACAAGAGGCAACAGGCAGATGCTCAAACACAAGAAATTTTGTCCGAACATGAGAAAGCATTTCTTTGCTCTGAGGGTGTTCAGGCCCCAGAGCAGGTTGCCCAGAGAGGCTGTGCAGTGTCCATCCTTGGAGACCTTCTGAACCCAGGTGGATGTGACCGTGCATAACCCACCCCAGCTGTTCCTCACGGCACAGGGACTTGGACACCCTTGCAATCTGTGCTCCTGGAGGGCGATTTGGGAGAGGCTCAACACAGGATATGGAGCAAGGCAAACGAGGAGAATTCTTCTGTGGGCTTGAGGAGAGAATTTGCTGCGTGTCGGGAAAGGCTGGGTGCTCTGCAGGGCGAGGAATGGGTGCTGGTGCCTGGATTAGGAAGCATGGGGCAAGTGAGGGGCAAGTCTGGGTAGAGGGCTGGGATCTGAGCTTGTCTGTGGCCAGGTAGGTAGAACAAGTAGCCACCTTGCTACACGCATTTCATCCAATTTGGATTTTAGCTTGAATAAAGTTCTATGAGCATGACTGTATTGCTTTGTTTGAACCATCCTTAGAGGGTCGCTTCACCATGGTTTTCTGCAGGGGGCTGCCCACACTATCTGTCACCTGGCCCTGAATGCTTTTGCTTAATCTGGTTTTGCTTTGTGTTTACTGCTGAAAACATAGTAGTCCTTGTCTGTTATAAACTAGTGAAGCACTCTGGTTTAAATTTTAATAGCAGTAAAAACCAAGAAAAATCAAAAATATTTTAAGAAAAAAAAAAGGCTTTAACTGCAGCTTGCTATCTTGCTAGCCAGAAATTACCCCTTTAGAGAGCTCTTGCCCTGGAGACATCTGGCTGTGTAACAGTACACGTAATTCTGGTGCACTTCGCAGCAGAGCTGAACTGTGACTGGCTGTTGCAGTAAGACATTCCAGTTCCTTTCTGGCTTCCACAGGGAACATCCAGCATTGTGTCTGCCCACTGCCTGAGCCAGGGGGGCCCCTGCCAAAAGACATGTAAGGGGTATTTCAGCAAGGAGGTTTTTAAAATATTTAATGTTATGTCACAGGAAGATAAAAGTTTTTGGCATTTCTTTGAGTGACGGTTATCTAACTAACAGTGTTTAAATTGATGTTAGTTCGAGATAGTAAATGACAATGAAAAGTCCGCAAAGGATTAGTTTCCTGGTGAAATACAAATTCACGTATGTGTTGCTTTCAGTTCCATCTGTAGTGCAGGGGTACAGTAGAACCAAGTGAGGTTTTTTTTTTTCATAGACTATATTGCATAAAAATAATTGCTTGGATAAGAAGTAATTATTTCATACAAAAAATCCCAGTGTTCCAGAAGAGTCTTAATTCTCTCTGCACAGACATGAGGAAGATAGTTGGAATAAGGGGCATGGTGGAGACATGATTAAAACACAGTGGTACTTCCCGCTGAGGTGTTTTCCCTGGAACCTGACTCTGCATGCCAGGGGAGCCTGTATGTGTCTGGCTGGACACTTGATAATACATAGCCTTTTCTTACTCAAGTAACTAACCCTTTGCTTTTCCCTGTCTGTCGTGTGTTGTATCAATTTCAGTCAAACACATCATTAGCAACAAAAGTAATGAAGCCTGTAAGTCTTGTTTGTATCAGTTTATAAGGGGATGTGAAGGTTGAGGTCAGAGAAGGTGCCATACTGGACTGCATTCATCTAGTGTACAGTTTCCAGTGATGTTTGGTATGAGGTAAATACACAATAATCTGTGTTTTATTTTGGAATAAATTTTCTTGAGAATTTTTGTTAAAGAAGATTTTTGACATGTGATTCTCATATTGTTTGACTGAAATTTAAGGGACCCACAAGCCTCTGCCCTTGAGGTGCCCACAGGGGCAGCCTTAGCCCACTGAATACAGGAAGTGAGTCACTCCTTGTGCTTGAGGTTGTGCTTTGGCCAGTCACCAAACCGTCTTCTGCAAAGGATAAGTGGTACCAAACAGTACTTGCTATAGTGTAAACAGAGCCAGAGTCTCAAGTGAATAAATAACACAGACAATAAACAGCACTGAGCAGAGCTGGTGGCCATCTAAAGGCTGATGGGTTTCAGGAAGCATCAAAGACTGATGTTTGGAGGCAATCTCCCTGCCCTGCAGGCTGAGCAGAGCCACATGCTCCTGCTTTGCTGCAAGGTGAAGCTCTTCAGCCTGGTTTGATAACTGATCAGGTGGCATTAAGTAAACAAATCAGGTATGGAAATCAGGGTCACAAACACTTCTACTTGAAGAAAGGAATATGTGTCCATGCTTAAATTTGTTGGGAGGTAGCATATGGCAGGGAAGACTTACTCTGGTGAAGTGATGCCTGCTGATTTTACCAACTCCTTGTATCTGCAAACTGTGATCAGCATGACCTTCCTGCCTGGGCTGATGAAGTTAATAAACTCAGTGTGCCACCCAGTACTGGACAAGCCCTTGAATCTTCCATGGCATTGGAGGAAGAGAAGTGTCACAGTGCTCTGAAGTATCAGGAGACCACTGGTGTAGTGGAGATCTCTGCAGCTCCAGGGGGCAAAAGGGTGTCTCTCTCAGCTGAACAGCTGCTCTTTAGATGGGCTGATCATTCTGGGACCTGTTCAGGGTCCACAGTTCAAAGCAGGTTTGGAGCGCAGGGATCTACATTTTCTTCCTTGAATTATGGGGCCCCTGACATTAACATAGCCATGTCCTTTTCCAGTGGTTCCCCTAAAACTCCCAGATGCACAGGAAGCACTTCTGTGTAGATATCTGCACCTGAGCTGCTCAAACCTTACTCTGTGTGTGCTCTCTCTGTAGTCAGTGGAGAGAAATGGGCGCTGCTGAAGTTGACAACTGATGAACTGAGAACAGAACTAATTTACAAAATCAGTGCTCTCTAATGCTGCTGACCAGAACTTTCTTGGGATGAATGTGTGAAGACTGGGAGCTATAACCTCCTTGTCTCTTCTCTCCCATTATGCTGTGAAATACAGCAGCTCTGAGGGTTCCACCACTCCAGGGGAGAGGCCATAAAGGGTGATACCAGCACCCTGGCAATGTGGTCTGCTCAGAGGGAGGCCCACTATTAGTACCAGAGTTCTGAGGGACTTGAATATTGTGATGTCTGATCATGTAGTTGTCATTAAATTGCCAGTGGCACTTGCCATCCTGCCTGTCTTGAGTCGTGGCTCTCTGTGGTGTTCGTTCACTGACCAGCTCCAGCAGAAGGAATCAGCTGTGGTTACTGATGCTTCGTTGTGCTTTGGCAGCGCCGTGATGTGCTGTGAGAGGAACCCTGTGAACCAGGTCGTGCCATGAGCTCCTAGCAGAGGTCTGCTCTGTCTCTTGAGATGAGTTTCCACATGGAGTTAGGCGCAGGAGTCCATGCATTATTCCTTTGTGCCTGGTGCCAGGTGAGGAGGCTGCTGTAATGTAAAATTACAGGTCGCTGTAATGAGGAGGGCAGATGCCACCACCCTTTTCAATCTTATTTTCCTCTAATTGTCTACATAAGGTTTCTATTACCATGACTAAAAGCCTAACATTTTCTCTAGTGCTTTGTTCAGGAGAGCTTTTCCAGGGTATCTGTCAAGTTTAAGAGCCTTCTTCTCCTAAAAGCCAGTGATACAATGCTTAAGTGCATTGCTGGGACTTCCTCTTCACCATACATTTGTTCCTCAGGCTAGCACTTATCCATGTAAGTCTTTTTTATAACTCATAGAGTGTTGCTTTTCCAGGAGGGGTTTTATTCTTCTGGTGTTGAGTGTTCAGCAGATGAGGGTGCTGTGCCCAGGCTCTGTGGCTGGAGCCTGCATTGGAGCCTGATGGATGGACATCAGTGCTGCTGCAACCTAACACCAATCCCAGTGCAGGGTCAGGAGGGGCTTTGGCTTTGGTTGTTTCACTGACTCATAGAAGCAGTTCTTTGCGGAAAAAAGCTGTGATAATCAAGCTGTCCAGGCATTCACTAGTTCTGTGGTTAATCTTTTTCGTTCTGAGAAAAGAATTTTACATCTCCAGTCTGGGGCTGGCGCTGAATTGGAAGTAGAGTGGAACCCCTGGAGTGAGGGGCTAGGACACCACCGAAATGCTGCATCTTGGGAAAACTGAAATCCTGAAATGTGCAGTTCAACTAGTCAAACAGCTTCCAGTGGACGTGGTTTCCCCACTGACTCTTCAATTGTGTTATATTTATTTATGGCTGCAGTATCGGCTCATTCACTGTTATACACAGCAGTATCCAATAGGAAAATAGAAGTAAAACTCAAAATTGAATTTTTTCCCATGGCTATATTATGGATTCCTTTATATCTGCTAGGGAGTGTGCTTAACACAGCTTTCACTCATCCAGCAGGGACCTGATTACCTAGTTATGTGGGTATTCCCTTGTAGGCTTAGAAGTCTTTAATTTTTCCTGTATTTGTGATGAAATCATGGCTATTTGTAATGTCAGATTGAATGTTCATACTGTGTTTACTCAGGCTGAGAAGTAATCTAAATTTGATCTTCCTCTCTCAACAATCAAACTTACTGCTAATCATGACGATTTGACATTAGATCAGACATTATTAATGCAGATTTTAATGCAATGTTGGCAATACTTGCTACTCAGCTAAGTCTCTCTGACTCATTTTTATACATATAAATTGGATGTTTGTGTTTATGTGGGGCACACATGTTCCCTCTGATTCCAGTTTGCAAGTGCTTTATTATGCGTTGGCCTTAATCCTAATTTTTGATCCCTCAGAGTCACATAAAAATCATGACAGTTTGTTTATAATCCCTTTTTTAAATTCGTTACCCACCTCTGTTTCGTCTGACATTAGAAACTTCCATGTCTACCTCATGTGCAGGCCTGTGGCTTAGATCCTTGGAAATGACCTGAAATTAGGATTTTAAAAAAAAATTTAAAAACCCCCAAATCAACAACAACAAAAAACCACAAACAAATAAAACAAAAAAAAGTCACCTAAAATATTTCAAGTATTTCCCTCAGTGTAGAAAGGAAACACCTTGGTTTTCTTCTCATATTTTATTCTTTTAGAAAGCTATCTAAATAGCTGGTGATTTCAATTAATTTAACAAATAACACTGAAGTTTTATTTGCTTCCTTTGTTTCTAAGTTCTCATTGGATCATACTGAAAGGTAGTGTGTACTGCTGGAACATTTTTCAGATACAGTAGTGGCTCCATCTCATCACACAGTTGGAACAAAAAACTGCTCTCAGAATTTAACAAGACATTACACGTGCTCTGATGAGCCACGGGGTTTGATGTTATTGAAAAAATAACATATTTCATTTGGGTTTGATATGTCATTTGCACACTGAGAGTAGATTGTCACACTGTGTTGGTAACTGTTTTAGATATTTGTGGGTAAACAGTTCTCTGTTTAAAAGGAAACCAGCCAAACTGAAAACCAAACCAACCAAACTGAAACAAAGAGGTGAATCACCATCCTAATCTTTTGACAGTATTATACAAAAGGTGAGCTGTACTCTGCCACTTACAAAATAATTTTTGCCTTTTTTACCAGTCTCACACTGAATGCCACAAGGGAACTTGTTGAAATTTAACAATTCATTCTGTATCCTCTGCTGTAGGGCATGGGAATGCCATTCTGTTCTGGTACTGCCTGATCCTAGGTGCCAGATAGGCAAAGAAATCTAGCTAAACACCTGCCCATGATCCACAATCTCAGCTGTACTCTAGAATTAGGTGCTTAAGCTGGGCTAATATATTTTCTTTTTTTTCTTTCATATATGCATATATGTATATATGAATATTCTTACATTCTTTACATACAGTTTTCTGTGTGTAATACTCCACCTTTTCATAAGTGCTGGAACTTAAGTCCATTAGATGTGCCTCAGATGGTTGGGTGGCCTGGGAGAGACAAAACACAAAGAATTTTCTCTTTTAATGGCTGAGCATCTGCTGGGAGTTGCCTCTTCCTGGCCCTGGTAAATGGCTTGCAGTAATCATGTACAGAGCTGTGGAGAAGCTAAGATCTTCACTAAAAGAGATGCTGAAAGGCATTACAGTAATGTAATAATTGATTGTTACGGTTCATTGTCTCTCTTTTTTGAAAAGAAATCTGTCTTTTGAACTTCATCTCTCAGGTAAGGACCAATGGAGACATAAAAATATTTTTTTGGTGGCAAAAAGTACTTTGTCCTTCAGTCTGTCTTGTTATTTGTGTGTGTATGCATGTATATGTTTACTCAAAAAGCTTAATTTTTCTAGGCATTAATTGCCTAAAATGGTGAAGAAAAAGAATTTTTACATGAAATGGGGTTGCATAAATGCAATATGGACTGCACAGAAATATTTTAAAAATAAGCACAAGAACAAATAATAATGAAAAGAGAAAAACATCCATGCAGTCTGCAAATCAGTCTGGTATAAAATCCTTTCTGTTTGTTGAACAGGGCAAAGATCTTAACTTCTTTTCTGCCAGCAGTCTCCTTCCTTTCTGTGCCAACATAACAAGGGAATGGTATGTTGCAAAGAGAGAATGTGGGTGGAAAACCTCAAACAAAATGTGATATGAAGAGAACACTGAGGACTTCAGACAGCTCAGATGTTCAAAGATATTTTCCAGTGTTTGGCTAGCCAGTCCTTTTCTCCCTGTCCCGGCTGCGTGGTGTGGTCCTGTGTCAGCCTTCCTCACTGCCTGAGCTGCTCCTGGTTGTCCAGCGCAGCTCCGTGTGGGAACTTGCTGGCATTGCACAGAGGTGGCACTCGAGACATTTCATTCCAGTGGAACATATGTGTCTTGGCTCAGCTTGGTTCTGAATGCTCTGTAGTCCAGCCTCACTGGGCCTGTGCCCTGCTGCCAACTTTCCTGCTGGGAAGGGCTTCTCAGGGCTGTCCTCATCTCAGCTGTCCATGGTCCTTCTCTCTGTTGCCACGGCTCCAAAGTTGCCATTTCTGGGACACTGGCTTAATTTAGTGATGGAGGTGTTGGAAAGCACCTCTGCACTGGGACTCAATGGTACAGCATCAGTGCAGGCTATTTGTTTGGGTTGCTTGGGGGTTGTTTGTACCTTAAATACAATGGCCCTGTGAGATGAGAAGCTGAAGTTGCTGCACCACACTGGATTACATTAATGTAATCATGATGTCAGCTTTTTCACCAGAGATGCTTGTTAAAGATAATTAGGGTCAGCAAAGTTGAGCAAAGCATAAAGCCAGAGAGCTGCAGTTCTGTAATGCATGCTGCTGTTTGATTTAATTTTTTTCTGGAGCATAAAAAACCACTTTGCAGTATTTTGTGGGTACCATTTTAATCAATAATCGGTGTGGCAACTGTTGCCAGAACTGACAATACCTACAGAAGCTGGAGACTGTCACAGTGTGGGTTGCTGGGGGCCTCACTGCATTTTTAGGAAGGAGCTAACTAACATTACTACAGGCAAAATAAATTCCTTTTGGAGGTTGCTGAATGGTGTGGACTCATTGCAGAGTCACTCAGAGGTTTCCAATAGCACATTAAATGGATAAAGTTTTTCAGTATATTAGAAAAAAACAGTTTTCAGGCATTAAAAAACTTACAGAACAGGGGACTTGTTAAGGAAAGACTAATGTAATAAAATTCTAATTAACTAATGTAATAAAAATTCTTACCTACATTTGAGGCTTATTGAGATTATTCTGTACTTTCCCTCTAAAGACTTGAAAGTATGGGACCTGTTCTCTTGCCCTGGGGAGGACACAGGTGAGAATTCCGTTGTCGAGGTGAGCTGCTCAGGGCAGTAGGACAAAAGAACCTCAGAAGTAGGATGGACTTACTTCCTGCTTCCAGAGTTTCTCCTGTGAAAAGGAGGTTAAATGCAAAATGAAATGTTTTTCTAGTGACAAGAGAGAATAAATATTTATGCTTTAATGGATCAGCATAAGGCACATGTACAAAGCTGCTTCTGTTGGTAGCTCAGATTTCCTGCTTGCACTGTTTTTATAGAAAGAAATTACTCTAAAGCAGAAATTTACATCTGTATAAAAAAATACAACGTTTCATTATCCAGCTTCATTATTAAAATTCAAACTATGCTTTAGGGCTTAAGACACGTGTCCTTACAAAACACAGTAAAATATGAGTATTATTTGTCTGCAGTGATAAAGTAAGGAGTAAAGAATATCTGCTGCAAGAGTGGCAGTGGTTGAGAAGCACATCCCTTTCTCTGGAAAATGTGAATGTACAGGAGATGGCTTTGCATAGCATACATTGTTACTGATTTAAATATTTCATGCTGGTTTATGATGGAATGTATGGAAGCACATTGTAAATTAATACTTGAACAATGTCTTGTGCACATTGTAAGCAAATCACAGCAATTCTGGCTGGAGATTTCCTTTGACATTTTATGTACACTAATTACATTATCTTCACTGCTGCATAAGAGAGAAAAAACATTTTTTGACCTTTCTTTGCAGTGTAAACCAATAGCAACATTCAGCATTGGAAACAGAAATCCATAATTCTGCCAGCAAACTGAAAAGTTGTGGTCTTAAAAGAGCAGTAGGTCAGAAATCGATTTTAACACTTTCTCAAAGTCATTTGATAAAATGTTTTAGGTAAATTTGAAAGAATTTCAGGGAAAGTCCTTCAGTGGGCTGTAGTGGGTCACCTTTCCCACCAGTCAACATACTGACCTGCCAAGCCTAAGACTAATGAAACAGATTATTATGAAATCCTTCCAGAGCTGCTGCATGGGTTGTTTGGGCTTTTCAACTACCTATATGCGTCAGTGTACTGAGAACTTGGCAGAGGGCCTGGGCTCTTGTGACACCTTCAAGGATGTCCTTGGAAAAGCCCTGAGGTTTTGTCTCTTTCTTGGAAACAATGCTGTGGGAAGGTCAGATCTGCTCATCGGAGCAGAACTTATTCTTCTGCCATTGCATGAGTGCACTTGGGATTTTTTTTCCAGAGACCTATGTTTAAAGATGCTTGGAGGCTTACAGATACATAATAGACCCGTTTCTTTTGTGAATTTGCCTCAGTTGCTGGAAAGCCCGGTCGCTAGAAAGTCCAGCCAGAATTTTGTTTGATGTACCGAAGCTTCTTATCAACGTGTTTTGGCTGAAGGAGGTGTTAACTGCTCCCAATAGTCAAAATAACTAACTCAATTTCTGGGAACAGCAAAGCTACAGCCCTTCTGAGAGAGTTTGTGCCACTGTCATGGTCAAAACCAATTTAGACATGGCTTATCAGTGCTGTGCATCCATGCACCTGATTGCAAATAATCATGACAATTGAACAGCCAGGCTGTTAATTCAGGTGCTTAAGTATGTATTTGAGAACATCTGATTAATTTAAGACATCTGTGTGTTGTTTTGAGTCACTGTGATTATAGGCACTGATGTCCTGTCTTCTGACGGAGTCCAAAATCTGCCTGTTAGAAAGTGTGTTGTGAGATGTTTCTCACAGGATATGGCCTCTCTCATAACTTTTTTCCAGCAATGAAATACAGGTAGATGTTGCCATGAGCTTGGTGGCCCTGACTATTCTTACAGTGTGTGCAGAACACAACATGACTGTTCAATGCGTGGAATGGAAAGCAAGGAAACAGCTGAAGAGCATTTTGTGCCAACAGATGTTACCAGAAGAGTAGCTTGGTGTGCCTTGTAGGTGCCCCCCACTGCTGTGGGAAGCACAAGATCACGCTCAGTGCAGCCTCTTGGGCTCTTTCCTCTCTCACAGCACAGGGCTGTTGAGAGTCCATAGGGATGTTTGTGGGCATACACACTCTGTGAGCTTGGGACCATGTTCCCCATCCCCAGGAGCAGAGGGACTGGCCTGGCAGTGAACTGCTGGGGCTCTGAACCCTCTCTGTTGCTTTCCAGTCTGTCCTTCAGGCTGCAGTGGTCCCAGCCACCACCTCCCCGGTTCCCTAATGATTTCAGCATTCTGAGCTCCTCTGGTGGCAGGTGCTGCCAGCTTCAGCAGTATGAGCAGGTTGAGCCTGCTGCTAATGGTGGCATTGGATATTCTGCAAACAGCACAAACCCCCTTGCATGCAGAGCAACAGGAGTGATTGGGAATGGTTAACCCACAAAAACTGAGAAATGGGAGGGGGAATGGTTGTTTACCTTTAAGTGCTTCCCTTGATGAAGCTTCGTCTATCTCCTTTCTCCTCATCCACCAACAGTACTTTCCAGTGTTTGACATCTTGGCAACTGCATATACGTGTTCATTGAGACTTTGCAGGATTGTTCTTGGTTTTGCCCCCTCTGGACAGCCATTCTGTGGATGACCCTCAATGTCTGGTAGCTTCCAGCCATCAGCTTCCTGCTTGGCTGCTCTCACCAGCACGAGACAGGCAGTTCCTTTTGTCTGTGAGAGGGCTGAAGGAGCGAGTTTAGGGCTTTGTTTCTATGATTGAACATTTTCCAATTACTAAATGTCAGGAAAAAAATAAGCTTAGTGCACTAAAATACGCACTTGCAGATGCACACTAGATCTAGTTGGTTTTGAAGACTAAAGAAAAATTAAGGACAATATTTCTTTTGTTGCTAGGATGCCTTTTTATCATTGAATTCAGTGTGCTTTGGGGTTTTTATTTTTATTTAGGTGTGTGACTCATTTATTGTGATTAGAGCATTCTGGCAATTGTATTCTCACAATAAATTTAAGTAAAAGAGACGGTTGGCTAACACTTTGATGGGAAAATTAGGTCTGGAGTGTAGACTGGCCCAGTAGTTTAGTATTTCTTTGAAAGAAACATAATAAATAGAGTTCATGATAGAAATTTGGGTTTATTCTTTACTGAAATGCTATAAGTGGCACTTACTAGGATATTTGTCTCTGAAATTTATTCTTTTTGCACAGAGACACTTTGCATCTTGTGCAGCTGAGAAAAGGAGCTTGAATTCAAGGCAGATATTTTCCTGCTAGCATTACAGTCCCGGATAGGAGCTTTAGCATCACAGAGGGAAATACATGTCTGGCTCTTTGTCCTGTGCTTTTTGTGACAAAGGAATTCCCATCTGAGTCGCCGTGCTGTGTCCAAGCCCGCTCCGAGCCTCTGGGTTAGCAGCAGTCAGTCTTTGCAGTGTCCTGACGTCATCCCGTGTGTGCATGAGCTCCGCTATTGTCTCACGGCGGGCAGGGGCTGGCATTGCGGTATCTGGTGGCTGATAGCTCCTGCTGCCCGCCGCTGTCACAGAAGGGACAACGGCCTGCCCTTAGCACTCGGATTTAAAACAAGCTCCTGCTTTTTGCTTCCTGTGGAAGGACCTTCACTGCGGTTGCAAGGAAAAGCTGTCTGCGGTGTTGAGCTGAGCAGAGGAGAGGAGGAGAGAGGAGAATCCGGCAGCTTGGATAGCCTGGACTGCATTGTCTGGCTTCATGACCCCTGCTGTGTAGCAGTCTCATCCCCTCTCTCATACACTCCCTCTGTCTTCCACTCTTTTTTCTTCTTTCCTTTTTAAAATAGCAGCATCTGGGGCGAGCCATGTTTGGCACTGAATCGTCATGTAAGTAAATGCATCCCATTTACATCCTTTTTCTGTTGAGAACAGGGCTTGTTTTATCCTTGCTGTACCCGCCACAGTTGCATTCTCTTTGCTGTAGGTCGTTGGCTAAAAGCTGTGGTCCTTGCCTGTTTATGAAGGGATGAAAGATGCTGGAGGGGAAGCATCTACCTCCGAACTGTGGGTGCATCCTCCATGCGAGCAGCAAGGCAGCATAGGGCTGTCAGCGCTGCTGAATCCAGGCCACTGGAAGACTGAGGGAGAAAAGGAAATTTTGCTTGAATGTGTCAGTTGATAAGATCGCATCTGTCAGTGATCAGGAGTTGCAAACACTCTAATGAAGGCACTGCTCAGATGGTACATTTGGGGACTGAGAAGGCTGCGGTATTAGATGGGCGAGAGCTGGGAGAAAGTGATTTAATCAGCAGGAAAAGACTGCTATCTCATGTCTATCTCATTTACTTCATTTTTGTTTCTGGGATAAAAAGGCTTCTCTGCAATTTCCACACCCCCCCCCCACCCCACCCCGTGACTGCAGAATCTGCAATTAAATTAGGTGGAATTCAAAATATGAGGTGAAAAATGCAAAAGGAAAGGATCGTTTATTTTTTTCTTCCTCATCTTTGTGCTGGAAAATCTTAACTGAGGCAGTCTGCTGTATAATAGCAGTGCAGATGCATGTCATTGAAAGCAAGCCAGTTTTGCTTCAATGGGAACAACAATTACCTACCTGGCAAATCTGGCTGCAGAGGAAGGCTGGGGGTTTATGTGTAAATAATGCTGCTGGTGACAGTGTGGCTGTGTAGAGACCAGTCTGATCCAGTGATTATCGGGTGACCAAAAAATAGAAACAGAATTAAAAAATAGTTGGTTTACACTGTATTTTGTGCACAAAACAGTACTGGGTCTTGAAAACATGCTTCATTTAAATATGAAGCAGTGGCTTTTGTAGAGCATTGTCACAGCCAGCATGGTGTAATGTCTCCACACTTATAGGCTGGGACCTGTTTCTGCAGCTCATCTCTTCCTAGGAAGTGATAAGAGCGTTGGAATATCTCATAGTTTTGCTTTCCTAGCTGTCAAACCCCTTGCTCCCAAAGGGTTAATTGGTCCTGTGGCCAGGCTCTGGCAGCTCCCCCCTCCTCTGCCACAACACCCAGTCAAGGTCAGGCAGCATAAAAACAAAATTTGCCTTTAGATTTCTTTTGTTTAGGGACAATTTTTCATGCACAGTTGTAAACATGTCTGCAGCTCTGGGTCATCAGAGCATGAACAGAGATGCCAAATGCTGTAGCTGCATCTGTTTCTCCCTGACAGATCTGTGAGCCCCAGCGTCGGTGTCCATGGGCTCTGCTTCTGCAAAGTGCACATAAACAGGCTTTGAGATAAAGTCTGTGCCCTGCCTGCCCTCTTGCAGAAAGCCATAGCACACACTGAGATTGTTCAGTCTTGTTCATTTTCGTGGTCCTTTCTTGGTTTACAAGGTGCATTGGCTAAAGTCACAGGGGTTGTGCACCAGCAGCTGTGGCTGCTTTTGTTTCCATGGTTCCCACAATTTAGAAAAGGGCAATGGGAGCTTCCATAACAGCCACAACCTGTTTCCCAGAAGGGTTAGAAACATTTCTTGCTTTTAAAAATGGGATTAAACAGAACATGGCTCGTTGCCATCAATTTGAGCAGAGGCTATGGTCAGTCTCTGCCTGAACTCTTGGCCAGATGAAGAGCAAGGCAGTGTGGTGGCCAAGTCCCCTGTGCCTCTGCTCACCTGGACCTCCTGCCCGAGTTCCTGTTCAGGCTGGACAGGCTGTGCCCTTGATGACTGCTGCCAGGTGCTGGCAGGTGGGAGGAGAGCAGGGTCACTGGTGCTGCCCTGCTCACCTGCCTGTGCAGGTCAGTGCTTGCCTAACCAGCCCTGCCCTCCGCACTGCTGGAGCAACAGTGCCTTTGCTTTCAAGTAAAGAACGTTGGATCAAAATTACTTCTGTCAGAATGCTGAGAGGTTTTTGGTCTTCCCTCTCCTCCTGTCTTCTTCATATTTCCAGGCTGTCAAATGATAATAGTGCTACTAATTGTTAATGTTTCTTTCGGGCTAGAACATCAAATAAGATAAAATAAAAAAGAGTCAGCATTATTTGGACATTGGAAATATGACAGAAGCCATTGCTGCTGCTGCTGCTGTCTGAAAAGCATGAAATGAGCAGATTACAGTTTTTTTAATCCTGCTGTTTACACTTAGTATTTAGGATTTTATTTGTCTCTGCTTTGATTAAAAAGCCAAGAAAAATAAGTCAGAAGCAAATACTGGTTCAGAACCTTGAGTCTCACTCAGTATCAAAATATTTCAAGTGTCAAAACAATTCTTCTTTGGCAATCTTGTTTTTTCTTTTTGCTTTTAGCAGCAATTAGAAGGGCAATAAAAGATAGTCTGAAAGTCTTTGTAGGAACAGGCATCTGCTTATCACCTCCTGGATGTGGGGAAAGACAAACAGCAAGTGACAATAGCCCATAAAGGGGGATAAGGCAGCAGGGATGCACAAACAGCTGCTGACACTCCCAGTGCATGATGAGCAAGGATCAAGTGTGCAAAGCAAAAACCCTGAGAAGTGTCCATGCAAGGGCACTGTGGGAGGGTAGGGTAGTTACCATGGGGTCTTAGTTAGTATTTTCCATTGGTCACATGTTCTTTCTGTAATCCCCACAGGAAACACATGTGCCAGAGACACTTTGCCTTCAGATGCACTGCCAGGGCAGTGTGCGGGGCTGTATGTATGGGGGACAGCTTTCCATCCCATGGCACCACTCCTGCTGACCTGAAAGATTTGTCTGCTCACCACAGTCGTTTCACATTCTGTAGGAAGTAATCTGGCTTGATAAAAATTGAGAATTAAGTATTTTTTTGAGGTGAAATGGTGTTGTAGGGGTGCACCAAAGCAGAGAAGTGGTGGACCTCTGAAAAAGTGATGAGGTGGTCCCCACAAGTGGAATGCTCTCATCTCAGGGAGAAGAGCCTAGCAGAAATAACCAGCAAACATTCCTTGTCTAACTAGAAATACTGGCAGTTGCAGGCCTCCAGGAGAGACAACAGAGGCACAAATTAAACTGAACTGTGAGAGCAGCCACAGTTGGTGGGGCTTACCGGTGCTGGGAGAGGTCAGGGGAATGCATCTCCATCACATCTGACTGTGTATTGGTGAGGAATGGGACAGGATGCAGTTTAGAGCCTGTAAAACAGCTGAGGAGGCTCAGAGAGCCATTTCATGCATGTCTGAGAATATGTACCCTGTGTGCTTCAACTACCCAGAGAAACTCAGTAGGAAGCTGCAAGGAAGGGAATCACACATATGTCCATGGTGCTTGCCCCAGTGCTGTTACAAGGACCCAGATGTGTGCTGTGAAAGTCTCAGGTGATGTTCTCAGTACCACTGCATTTCTTCATGCTGGGGCCTTGTAACCTAGCAGCAGTACTAAGCTGTGAGGTTATAGGGGGGGTTGTCTGGGAAATGCTCTTCCAGCCTGGGCTCTTTGGGAGACGCTCATGGTGGTCCCTGTCTGGTAGATCAGCAACTGTGCTCTGGAAAGCAGAAGGACTCCGAAACAAAGGAGAGCTGACCAAAGGGCCAGAGAAATACAAAACCAAACGGAAAGTGGAGCTTTCCTCTGCTGCAAGGTTAATGCTAGAAGGCTGCTCTCTGTGGGGAGGCTGGGACTGCTGTGGGGAATGGGAAACCTTGCTCACTTAAATGTGCCAGGAAAAGCTTCTGTGCTTGTGCCAGGCTCACTGTGCTGTCTTCTGCTCTGTCTGTTCAGGAACTGCTTTTGTTCCTAGGTACTTTTTTCCCCCAAACTTTCTTCCAGCCAAAATGTGACAAATAGGAAAGGTTACACCAAGGTAAGTGATTTTATGGCATCAGAGAAGTAAGTAGTCTTATAAATTTGTGCAAAACAGCAGCAGCCAGCAGTAGAGAAATGGGAGATCTTGGCATTAAACATGGAGATGAAGGACAATCTGATTGGCATGGACACTGCCGTCCTGGGTGATGTGCCTGCCTCCTCTGTTCCCACCACTGGTACTCATCCCGGTTGTTGGAGAACCAACCAAAACCTGACCACCCCTGCAGGTAGTTGGTTTTGAGCATGTTGGCTCTGCCAGCTTATTCATGGGGTGGTGAGATGAGCAGCAGCACATTTCCACATGGGACATGACTGTTGAAATTCTGGTGGGATAGCAGCCTTGGTGAGACTGGGCTCCACTGAAGCAGCAGATGACCAAAATGCTCCTTTTTTGAGTATAAATAGCCCACTGCCATCCTAAAAGGCCGAGAGCAGTAAGTGCAGCCACAATTCCTCAGTGATCTTACACTGATTTCTCAGGCAACTGTATGCCAAAGAGAGGTTACAGAAAGTACCAGAAGTTGTAACTGTAAACCAATATATGTAGCTGCTGAGGTTCGTCTTGTTCCCCGGTCAAAGAGAGGCTTAGCTGCACCACTGTAAAATGCCAGAATAAACCTGGGTTATGAAAGAGGTTGAGGTTACAGGAGCTCTAATAACTTGACAAATTCATTAGTGAAACTGCAGGGTATTTCGAGAGAAAATGTGATCTTGCATCCCACTTACAGTAGATTTTGAGGATTGACTGCGTGCTAGTATTCTTACTTTCTAAATGAATGGGATTTTTTTTAATACAAACCTGAGATAAGAGAAGGTTCTCTAAATTTCTTTGGGTGTAACACCTTGTTAGGTGCCTGAGATATGGTCTCCAAAAGACTTGACTGCATGCTCAGGAGGACAGAGGCCTGAAGCTCAGCCCTCCTACTCAGGCAGCACCAATGGCAATTTGAAGTCACTGTCTCTGGCTGTTCACAAGCAGGCAAGCAGGCAACTCTCTCTGTCGTGAGAGTTTAAGTGCACCTTCCCCTTTCTTTCTCTAAACACAAAAAGTGAGCTAAGACATCTCACACGCTGGATTTGACTCATGAATTTGATAGTCTTTGGTGATTTGTCTCTTGCAACCCTGGATCACCTTCCCTGTCTCATTGGTTTCGAAGTTGCAAGGATCTGATGTAAAGTAACTGAATACAGTGATAGTCTCCCAGGTAGCTGTGTCCACACAGCTTCTGGAATGGGGAAGAAATCTGAAGGAACATGAAGGGAACGTGACAAGCTTTTCTTCAGCTTGTCAGATTTTTTGGTCCTTGCCATTAGCTAAAAGCATGAGCTGTAATTAGTGGAGGAGTCTGCGAATGATCAAAGATGACAAAAGGTCTTTCAGATTTAAAACAAAAATCATAGAGTGGTTTCGATTTGAAGCACCTTCCTCAGAGCAGGACAAATCTCCTAGTTAGAGCCAGTGATAGATACGAGCTCAATCAATCTGCATATTTGCAAAATGGTGTGAGATTAAAACAAGCTTCAGCTTTGACCAGTGTAATTTACAGAACCAGAAATAGGGAAAGATCTTTATGACCAAGGATGCCTGAAAGATTATTAGAGTCCCTTTGGGCCGTGTGACCCAGATAGGAAGAGCAGTACATGCAGTGAAGACTCTGTCATATTATTTGAGCTGGGGTAGAAGCAGTAGTGTTTCATGCAATTTGGGGATAATTCATGGCTATGCCCCATTAATAATAATAAAAAAGAAAATAATAGTAAACATTTAAAATAAATAAATAATAATTGAAAAAATTATTCACAGAAGAATTTAAGCCATCTCTTTTCATCTGAGCTAAAATGCCCTGCTTGATCCCTGAAGCACCAGGAAAAGGTCTGTGAAGTGCTATGAGAAAAGCATGTGGAATACAGAGAGACAGAGTATTCCAGATCTTCTAGATTAATGGATTTCTTTCCCTTTTGGTGAAAATCACTTCGATGTGACATCACTGTTTAGACCCTTTCATACGAAGGTCACTGTGTATAATATGAAATTAAAGGATCTTAAAAACAACAGTATGTTCCCTGTTGAAAAGGATAAGATGCTATATTAACCAAATAAGCTGGACAACTACAGAGAGAAACACTTGCTACCCACAATCTGGTGGAGCTCATTGAAAAATAGGCTGACTTTGGTGTGTTTAGTCAAGGTGAAAGTTACACGAAGAGATCAATTTAAGATGCCTAGAAACTGGGAGTAGAACAGAACCCGTATTCTGCCTAGACCAAGAAATGTGCTGTTGCTTCCCAGAATTAGATGGAAAGTATTGTAGAACTTCTTAGGGCTCTCAAAAATTTCATTTGGAAATGGTGTCTTGAGGTGTTTTGATCAGTGCAGGAGAAGGGAAATTCTTGTGAAACTACATGGCAGTGATACAAAATTAAAGTATGGTATTTCTGACCTCCTTTGAGAAATAGAGTGGCTGGGAAGGTCTTCCTCCGTGCATGCTTTGAGAGATGCTAAGCAGACCCTTAAAATGGGCGAGATCGTGTTTCAGCCTGGAGCAGGAGCCTAAGGTGAAAATGACACAAAGTCGGTGAGCTTGCCAGAGAAAATATATAGCTGTAATGGAGGCTTTCCACATTTGTATAGCCCTTAGGTAGCTCTTTTAAAGGTTTGACTGAGCAGGGAAGAAGGATGAGAGAGGGTAAGAATGAGCTCTAGAAGAAAGTGCCTTGTAGTCAAAAGGTCTGTAGCCTAAAATGGCATGAGGAGGTTTTGAAGATGGGCAGTGGAAAGATTATCCACCTCCCTTTACCTCTACTATTTACCATGCCCCTCATTAGCCCAGTGCTTTTGCAATTTGCAGTGGTGATATGATTTAATATATGTCATTACTCTAGCAAATGCCAGCTTTCATGTTACCACTAGGAACTAGTCTCAGAAAGCTTGTTGTGTATTTGGATTTCCTGCTGCACTCTCTTGAGTGTGGAAGTACCCATATGATAGTACATGAGCAAGTTTTAAGAAGATATAGTCTTGATGTTGATGAGTTGTGGTTGTGCAAGTGCAGCAAAAGGAAAATGTACTCAATTACATATTTTAAAAGTTCCTGGATGGGAGTAGAAAAAGGAGACCAGATATTTTTTCACTTCATGTGCTAGCTGCATTTTTTTTACAATGAGGTAAGGGATTCTATGATGAGGACACCACTAGACAGCACGTTCTGAGAGGAAGGGCATCTATTACAACTCCAGGGAGGTCAGAAAATGGCAGCAGACTCCACTTGTAAGACCTCTGCTACAAGAGAAGCAAAAACTGCTGTAAGAATATATAATCCCAAGCAGAACCTCAGTTATATAAATCGCTGGCTTGCAGGTACCTAACAAGAGTTACACTGATTCTGAACTGACTTAGCACAATGAAAACAGTGGTGGTCACAAAAGAAAAGAAAAGAATCCTGGTTAGAAATACTGAAAGATGCTAAAAAGATACATTTAACATTTACTAAAAGAGCTGAATGTGGCAAATATTGGCACCACTAACCTTTTTTCCTGTCAGCTGTATTCGTTACTGTCATTAGTAAGGTATCTAGGACTGTTGCAGTGGCAACAGTAAATTGTGTCACTGTATTTTCATCGGGGTAGGTAATCATGAGTCATTCAAACCATCTGCTAATAAAATACTCTCAGGCTGTATAGGTTATCAAAGAGAATACAGTAGCTGAGAAATGTCAGATTAGCTGGCAAAGAAGCATGGCAAATTTTGTGTGAAGATCCCATGTGCTTTGTCATCCACAAGGACATGAGGCTTGGCAGTCCATCTGTTTTATAGGCTGTGGGTAGAGGCAAAGGTCTGCTAAGGGTTAAATGAGCTGGAGAAAGCTTTCCTCTGCCTCTGGAACGTCTATCAGCCTGGCTATTCTCTGCATCCTCTGCTGCTTGCATGGTCTGCAGTGATAACTCCAGATAAGATGTACAGAGCAAAGAGGGTGGTAATCAGGCTGTCTGTGTGATTGGATGGAGAAAAGCTCCAAATGATAGAAGTGAGCAGCCAGATATAAACCAGCAAGATCTAAACTGTAAGTGTCACAATCAAGAGTGGAAGTTCCTCCAGGAATCCACCCAAGTGTGAGAGGCCTGACACACGAACATTGCACAGGAGGATACAGTGTCCTTGATCACAGGACAGGAGAGCAGTTCCGTGCCAGGACAAACAGGAGCAGATTCTTCCTCAACTGCTGACCTGCTAGAGGTGTCTCTCTCAGACTTTGGGATGTTCTGATAGCACAAGGAGATAGCAGTGGGATGAAGGATTTCTCAGCTGTGTTAAATGAGACATACTACATCATCTTTAGTATCATTTGCAGTTACCACATCCTAGTGGGACTAGGGGGTGTGCCCCAGCCCACAGGGACACAACAGCTAGGATAACAAAGTGATTAAGTTGCCTGCTCAGGATAAAGCACTGGTGGTCTGTCACAGCGGAGGTCCCACAGAGAATGGGCATTCAAAGGCCTTTACACAGGACCTTTTCTAAACTTACCTTTGTTGGTGTGAATATTTTCACAAGTGAGGTTCTTGCTGTGTTAGGCTACACGTCCACACCAGGAGGTGGGCACTGCTGTGGGCACTGCGCATCACAGTGACCGTCTGGATGCAGAGAGACATTCATTTGGTTGCTCTGGGGCATTGCATGTATGCTAATGACTCTGTGTCTCTGTGGGGTTTGGCTTCCTGTCAGAGAGGAATGAGGCTGTAGATTTAATGAAGCTGTAGATTTCAAACCAGAGCTCTGTACTGCAGCAGTTTGGTGAACTACGTGCCTGGCATTTAGTTAGTTTATGTCTTGTTTGTGCATCTATAGTGACATTCAATTAATTCTTCCATAAAATACAGATAAATATTCACACAAAATTGTACAAAAGGACAAAAAAAGGGGCTCATGTTTGAGCTTGCCATCCTTAATAGTATCCCCTGAAGCAGAGAGGCTCCCCTGAGGGAACAAAGCAATATGACTCTCTAATGTGGAACGTCGGTGCAGCCGCCGCCGCTGTCGAATGAGGCGCTGCAGGCAGCAGCTGCGTCTGCAGGCTGGCAGCAAATATGGGTCTCTGCATTTTCAGTTACTCTCCCCTAGGCCACAGCTTTGTATGTACTCCTGATTTGGTTTGGTTTACAAAGGAAGAAAGAAGTGTCTTTATGTCATTGAACAATCTAACTATGGACAAAGGAGTTTAAAAAATCTGCCAGTTTTTGTTTATGTATGTAATATGTGTGTATATTTATTTATTTATTTATTTATTTTACTTTGACAGCTGTTGTTAGTTAAAACTATAACTGCCTTGTTTTTAACAGACTAGTTTAGCAAAATTAAAGCATTTTTTCCCAGTGAAGGAAAGCCTGAAGCTGTCTCACTGTATAGCATATCATTGCTAATGAGAAGCTGTGGTCTTCCTGCTTCTTGCCAGGGAGTTCAGTACCCTGGCAGGCAGTAAGTCTTGTTATTCTTGTATATGAGTATGCCAAAAGTTTACATAAATACGTAAGTGGACTATCCTTTCATCTCCAGAAGCATTTCAGACATACTGACACAGCAGGCGTGGAGGTGTATCAGAGTTGCCATGGGGAAGCCTGCATTGCAGCTGACTTAGGTGCTTGCTGCCTTGTGTACAGGTCAGGGAAGATCATACTGCCAAGTTGGCTTTCAGAAAGTGGAATTTCATCTCTGAAAATCATCTGCTGGATGTAGCAAATTGCTTTATGGGGATTTTTGGTTGGGTGGTTTTGTTTTTTTTTTTTAATTGGCTAAAGTCTGGTCATTAGTCTGAAAATACCTTTCAAAGGAAAATATGCACAGCTGTTTGAACAGTTTAATTCTAAAACTGAATCACAGTTGTCTGGATGTCCTTTTGCTTTCTAATATCCAAGCTCACAGAATTGGTCTGATTAATTTATTTTGAAGAAGAAAATGAGAACAGCCAGTCAAATAATAGCTAAAGTTATTAGTGGTTATAGCCAGAATGAAATCTAATCAAAATAAACTTCTAAACAGTAATCTAAGACTAATATTAACCTATAAACAATTGATGAATGAGATAGTCATGGTAGGACATGACAGCTGCGCTCTTTGTCCCTTTGTATTCAGCACTGGTGAGGCCACACTGTGTGTCCTCTGTCCAGTTCTGGTCCACTCAAAAAAAGACTTTGAGGTGCTGGAGCTTGTCCAGAGAAGGGCAATGAGACTGGTGAAGAGTTGAGAGCAAAAGTCATATAAGGAACAGCTGAGGGAGCTGGAGTTGTTTAGCCTGGAGAAAAGGAGGCTCAGGGGAGACCTTATCCCTCTCTACACCTGCCTGAAAGGAGGCTGTATTTAGGGGGGGCAGCTGCTTCTCCCAGGCCACCAGTGACAGGATAAGAGGAAATGGTCTCAAGCTGGGCCAGGGGAGGTTCAAAGTGGACATCAGGGAGAATTTCTTCATGGAAAGTTTTGGAATGGGCTGCCCATGGAGATGGTGGAGTCATGATGCCTGGAGGGGTTCAAGAAATGGCTGGACGTGGCACTTAGTGCCATGGTTTAGTTGACAAGGTGGAGATCGGTCACAGGTTGGACTCAGTGATCTTGGAGGTCTTTTCCAACCTAAATGATTCTGTGGAGAAATATTTTAAACATTATAAAAATCATTTTATTTTCCAACATTTCATTTACTTTCATTCTTTGCAAGAAGAATAGAGAGCTGGCTATAAGCAAAAGTATAGATAACTTCCTTTGTTTTTCATAAAGTTGCTTTTTCCAGTGCCTTATAAATGAGTCTAAAGTAAAAAGCAGCCTTCCTGGATTGAAGTTTTATCTTTGCAAATGATTTCACACCAGCTAGTAGGATGCTAATGTGCAAAAAAAGTCAAGAATAGCAGTTGTTGCGCTGCAGTTGAATTTTGCATGTTGATCATTTGCAGCTGGTCACCTTTTCTTTGGGGACTGCATATCAAGGTGGGTTTGAGCAATGAGCAAATTGTACTAAATAGGTGTGGAAAATCTTTGTGCTGGGTTCTTAAGAGCTTAGGCTGATTCATGAGATCAGTCTTTCCTGTGATTGTTATTATCAGAAATAGTACATTATCTCTTACAAGGTTTCTCTGGATGTGCTCTTACTTAGGTTTAAATAAAAGTGTGACTTTTTAAAAGAAGTTTAATTAAGATGGTATAAAAATCCTACAGATTCTGAATTCTAGACTGAGTTAACAGGGTGTGGGTTTAAGGTTAATTGAAGTAACTTTCTTAGCTAAAATAAGAATGCACATGAACTACTGTACAAGAATATACATACTGCATCAAAACATGCATGCAGGCAGGTCAATTTACTTGTAGTAATATTAGAGTAAAAATGTCAATGTGTTTTACTGTTTTTGTTTATAATGCGTTTCATGAGACTCCTTGTAGTTTTCAGAAATTCAAGATAAAATGTCCCCTTGTTCCCTGTGCTCTCAGGTTTCTTGACATGCAGGAATGACCTCTGATAAAGGGGTTAAAGTTTACATCTGCCAAAGATGAACTGCAGTTTCTGAGCATAACAAATGAATAGCTTTGTCTTCTTTAATCTTGCTGCTGAGCAGTCAGCCCTTTGGTGATATTTCTGCAAAGTTAATCATAAATATTTGGAAGATGCCAAGAAAATGGGTGCTAGGAAGTGCTAATTGCCCATCCCATGGATAGGGCTATCCTTCCCTTAGACGCTTGCTGGTGTGAAGGCCTGGAGACCTCTCTCTTGATCCACAGTGGCAGAGCATCAACAGTTCTGAGGAGATAAGATGAGAAGGGCTGCCTTAAATTTTTGAGGATGTTGTCTGTAATAGTCAGCACTTAAGCCATTGTCCAAGGTTGTATAAAAGTTACTCTTTATACAGAACAGCCTACTGTTTAGGTACTCTTCAGAAGCTGAGCACTAAACTTGAGCTGGTTTTAAAACTTACAAGATTCTGACAAAAACAGGAACTGAGCACAAAATATATTTTGCAAGCTGTTGCAAAATCAATCACAGGTGGCTGATCTAGGGAGACTGAAATAAACTGAAGAGAGTGGTTGAGGTCAGATCATCAATTTTCTTAAACAACAAGAAAATTGAGGTGTGATGAGCTAGAAGAGAGAAGGAAGTCTGCAACATGGAAGATCCTGGAATAGTAAATTCTCGAATTGTGGATGATTTGGCAGGTGTAAGAGCTAAAATCTCATATGCCAGATAGATACGTGTACTGTATATGTGTAAGAGAGGGGGGAGAATGGGAGAAAGCAGGGGCAAGAGGGGCAGATATGAACAGTTTTGATGGTGGCTTTCTTAATCCTTCCCATCCTTCTTTAAAGAGTGCTGCCCATGAAGAAACCAAGAGACAGCCTTAAAATGTAAAATAGAAATGATTGGAAATGCTATTTAAGTGATTTCAGCAAATGAGGCCATTTTAGAAATTAAAAACAAGACGTCAGTCTCCCTTTATTCCAGTATTCAGATGAGAAGGTGGGTGGCAGATGATTTGCCTTACTAAATGATACCACACTGTTCTTAACTGCCAGAGGAACAAGAATTCATCATGTCCATAGAGCCCTGCCCCTGCTTGAGGATGGAAAGGTGAGGCAGGCTCTCTAGGACTGAGGTGGTGCTGGAAGCCACAGTGACTGTGATGATCCAGGGTTGGAGAGGTGGGCACAGCTCCTACTTTATTTTCAAATCTTTCAGTTTGGAGTGGAAGCAGGCTCTGTTTTCCTTCCCTCATGATGGCTGATGATTTCTTCTGTGATTTTCTCTAGTTCTGTCAATCTTGACTGTGGTCTGTTTTACTGAAAGTACCAATTAAGTGGCTGAGCATTTGCTCTTCTTCCCAGATGTTCCCTCTTCAGTAGAGAAGCAGTCTGTGCTGTAGGAAGGCAGGCAGGAGCCAGGCTGTGATCTTGCTCCCATGTTGTTCAGGCTGCCGTTTGAAGCTGCCTTAGTAGTGGGATGTGCATTAACAACGTAGCGAGCAGGAAAGGGCAGAACTGGGGCCAGGTGGGAGCTGGGGACGAGAGAAACCACCTGATGCTGTTTTGTGTGAGCCTTGCTTGTTCCTAATCCTGCTGGCTGTTCAGCCTTGATGGTAGCTGTAAGCCTGAGTACCAGCTGTGCCTTTCCATGGGCTGCCATGCTACTTTCAGCTGCTGTGAAAATCAGGTATTTCCATTTTTTCCTTTCTCTAATGAACAGATGAGATGCATTTATGCCCTACGTAGTGATGCCTCCCCTCCTTTTAGCTCCATCTATGGTAAGATCCCTTTCAGTCCATTGCTTCCTTTAGGTCTAGCACCTTGTAGTTCAGGGAAAATGACTGAAAGTTTCTGCTTATTGACAGGATCTCCTGCAGCTTCTAGCTGCAGCACTGACATTTTTATTCAGAACTTGGATTTCTGAGCATAGGCTTATTCACCCATTCAGCATCACTAGTATGGCCCCACACAGATTTTCCTACTGCACAGAAATTAATTTACTCTGCAAAATCTCTTTTATTTTCAGAATGTGTATTACAAACTTGCTGAAGAGCTACCTCAATTTTCCTCCCTATTTTTCAGAACTCTAAAGATGACAGTGAAGAAAATGACCAAGCATGCCGTGTTTCATGTTCTGTGTGACCACTTCCAACATTTGGTGTTTCAGGTTCTTCCTGGGCATTTATTCTTTACAGTCCTCAGCTGTACAATACACAATGCTCTCATTTCTATTACAGCCCATATAGCATGCCAGAGAGGTAGCCTGATCATAAAAGGGTGCACTAAATTAATTCAGTAAATCTATAAAAATACATTTATCAGTTTCTGGTGGACAGATCTGGTTTAAAGAGCATAATTTGCTATAGAGAGGGCTTAGCTAGGTATCTGGCATGAATGAGTCAAAGTGTCCAAAGTACAGATACCCAGAAGATAGTATGTATTTTCAATTAACAGATAGGCATTGAATATTTTGAAAGTCCATACAAATCTCCTCTGAAGCTAAAAGGCTTTAATGTTTTTGATACAATCCCTGAAATGGTAAGAAAGGTAAGACCAAACAAGCCTATCCTCTCAGTAATGGGAAGCAGACATGTACGGAAAATAGTTACCGTTATCTGTGACATGGCCTTCAGTTATTTGGCACAGAGTAGTCTATCATATCTTTGTCACCTACCCATCACTTATTTATTTTTTGCTCATGACTGACTGCGAGCTCAGCATGTGATGTGGCTGATCAGGCTCAATCCAATGCACACTGTATCTTAGAGACCAGAGTTACTCATTTTGTCTGCTACGAACACATCTGACTGGTCTTCAAGCTCCATGCTATGGCCACTCTGGTTTGTGCACTTAGAGTTCATGGCATTTTCTTCTAAATTTATGAGTTATTTTGTTAAGCACCTCATTTTGACTTTTCATCAAATCCTGTTAGGTAGTTAAGTTTTCTGTTAAGTGGGATTTTCTGAGCTCCGAGTGGACTGACAACAGCCATCTTTAATGGGTGAGGGAGAGAATTTGGTTCTTCAGCTATAGCTTCATAGCTGGAAGCACTTTCACCCCAATAAATCTCTGCACAGCACAAAGTTGCTTCCAATTTCAGTCACTAATTTCATCTGCTTCGAACAAGATTAGTGATCTTGGAGGTCTTTAGTGTCTGTGGTGAGTGGAAGGTACCTGCCATGCCTGCAAAGCAGCACTTGCTTAAAGCAATGGCAGAATTTTATGTTGTAGTTATTTATACCCCTAGTTTTATGTTCTCTACTTGTTATTGTGGTAGTTACTGGATAAAAGAATAGGAGCACATGTATGTGCTAATACTGTATGTTGTAAACATTTTACACATGCATACAATGGGGTTTTCTTTATAGCTAGTATATGGAAAAGATTGCATCCTCTTTCAGGGAAAAGGCTTGTTCTCAGTTGTGGGTTTGTGGGTTTCGAATGTCAGTTTTCGTTGTTGGTATATAAAGAGAGGAACTGAGTCAAGGCTGTGAAACAAATTTGGAACTGAAAACAGTGGCTTTAAATGCAATAATTTCCCAAGCAAAGACATTTTAGTCATATTCCAATCAAATTTAGTTCTGATCAGCCAGTGGATGATTGCTGAATCCTACTTTGATTCTTAGTATAATTTCAGATTGCAGGAAAACAGTGATTTTGTCATTAATTTGATCCTATTATTTGAAGTAAAACAGTGAATTACAAAAAAACCCAGTTCAAAATTGGCTGATTGTTTTAAATTATTACTTTTTAGCAATTCTTTTCCATTCATCAGTATTTTACCTGGGCATTAATGTAATATACCTTGGTAAATACTGTGTAAGATACCTTTGTTGAGGTTCTATTTATATACTTAGTTTATAGTTTTTCATCATACTTTAAATGTTATTCTGTCACCATTAGGCAGTATCCTGGATGGCAGAGAGCTGAGTCAGGGAAAAAGATGTGTCTTCTGAATGAAGGTAGTCAGGTGCTTCCTGAAAAGCCACCAATCAGATAATCATCCAGATAGTTGCCTTCTCCTGTGGGCTGGGAGTGCTGAGTTTAACCATCTACATTTATCCTTGAAATAATGTGGGTGTCAGTCACGCAGGCTGGGGTCATTTTGTCCCACGTATGTGAATGGCCTAGGCCTGTTCTGTTCCTGCACTGTCCTTCTCCAGCAGCAGGATGCCCTGGAACAGGGACTGGACTACCTGGATCTTGCAGTGTTATGCTTTTGAGTCTTCTGTCGTTTGTCCTAATCATGACTTTCTTCAGACTTGAGCGTTGTGTTTACCAGATGATTCCCTTGGGTGAGTGTCTTCAGTGTGTGTGTGTCAGAAGGAATACTACATTTTTAGTCTTCACGAATGATTTCAGATGTGCTCCCAGATGTACATACTTTGTGTATTTGTACTTCTGTACAGGTGCTTTTAAATAGCAATTCTAACTCATTTTTATTTGTGTGTGGTGACACAGTTGAAGAATGCAAGATACAAAAGGGTCATTTGGGGCTCAGATCAGTTGCCTAAATGAGGCAACTAGAGCCATTTCAGATGCCCTGGAACGTATTTCACCTGGCCACCAGCTGTTAGTCCCTGGAGTATTCCTTTCGTGCTTTGTGTCAGTGTGTCAGCTCCCCTGAGCATCTCAAACAGCTTTGGCTGCACCTGCTTAGACAACCAAATCAAGCTCTTTTTGTCATCAAGAGCTGTCATTCTTGTATTCTAAAGAGATCCAGTCATGTTAAGTAAAGTGGGAATCTCAGATTCCTGAGTAACTGCAGGTTTTGGGGGGTCATTTGTTCGTGTTTTGTTTTGAACAGCAGAGAGTGAAAGTCACAGTGATGGTGACAAACTTGGACTCTGGCAAGGCGTGCACGTCAACTGTTGCCGTGATTAACGCCGGCTGCTCAGCAGCCCAGGCTCAGGGCTTGTGGAACATGCTGTACTCAAATTATCTGGCTTAGAAATGCCCTCCACTTGCCATTTGCAAGCAGGGACAGACAGAAGACAAATATTTCTTCCCCTAAATATGGAGCTTGTTACAGCTTAGTTGCTTGGCAATCCACTTGACTGTAAAATAAGCAGACTATTAAGCAATGCTACTGGTTTCCTTCCTTCTATGGCTTTGCAGGATATTCTGTGATCTTTGTACCGTTACAGGCTTTGCAGCCATCTGTTTAACTGCAGTGGGGATAACCTGCTGCTGCCATGGCTCTGTCTTTGAGAAGAGAAGCTCACTGCGTTTTCAGGTGTTTCTCCTGTTGTTTTTTTCTCTATAAGACACTGCATTTCTATTCCCACCACTTCCCTTTCTTCTTCTAAGCTTATTGTCAACATGTTGCTGCTATCTATAATTACACTTGGCACTGGGAGAAGGGAAGACACTGAGTGAAGCAACTGCCTGTGCCTTCCCTGTAGATTTTCATGTATTAATGATTGCCATATATTAATATAATGATACATCTAGATACCTTCATCATTTATTTCCCTTGGACCAGAAAAAAAATTATTCTTTCTCAACCCTGTATTGACTAATTAGTAATTCTAAGTCCTTCCTTGGTGGGGAAAAATTGAACTAGCTGCTGTCAGAAAAGACATTCATTTCCATATCAGATTATGTTTTCATAGCATGAATTTAAATTTATTTCTCTCCAAAGGTTCTTAGCCTTTAATTTTGTTATGTCTCCTGGGTGCTGGTGCAAAACAGGATGTTCTTGTTAGAAATTATTTTCTTTAAAGTAGTACTAAACAGAATTTCAAGAAGGTGGCATAATATGTGAGAAAGGGTAATGTATTATTCTAAAGTGTAAGAAAATGTTAGAAACTATCAGCTATGTATTAAAAATCTACAATATATATAAAAAGCTAAAAATCTTTAGGCATCAGAGTGACTGGCTTATTCCCGGCATCTGCACTGCAAGAGAGATCCAGAAAAGGCAGAAATACAGAGAACAGTAGTCAATCAAGCAAATTATTATTCTTTAACAACTATTTCATTAGTAAAGTTCTTGTGAAGTATATTAACACCAAATGAAATGAACTGAGCTGATGTGCAAAATAAAGAAATTTGCTCTGAAACAGATCGGTTTTGTCTATCAGGCCTCTCTTTGCCTGGAAATAGGGCCTAGATGATGCTTTCTTGTGTTTAATGTTTATGACTGTTAACCATAGCCAAAGTTCATGGGTATCCAAGAACTGTTCATTCTGCTGAAACTCTTAATGATCCCCCTGCATAGCTTACCACTGTTATGGTGACCACCTTCTGGAGGCAAAATTAGCAACATAGCTTTACCGGGATGTGAGTTTTTTGGAATTATTAACCCTACCAGGGAAATGGCAGAGGCAGCAGATTGCTAGGGTGAAACCCTAGTCCTGTTATCATCAGTTGCAAAACTTCCCTGGCATCAAGATGAGCATGTGGGTTTCCCCTGTGATTCCTGTCTGAGATCAAGTACAGACTCAGTGTTCGTCAGTGATTCTCTCTATATAAGTTTTCCCTTCAAAAATGTGAATTTATTGCCCACTGTTTAGCAATGCATTTTGAGATCTACAATGGAAAGGATGCTGAAGTGTCAAGCAAAATTTATTAGAAGGGATAATCTCCTTAGGTCACTTGTTAACAGTTGGAGAAAAAAAAGTACGTTTCCAACAGAAGTCATGTCACTGGCTCCTGTTTCCTCTGGGTCATAGAGCCTTCCTTTTGGACATCAAGTTTTGGTATGTTTCGTATTGTGGGTGCAGAGGTTTTATGATTGTGATGGCCTGAAGTCAGAAATGAGATTGAGAAAGAGATTACAGTCACTCCACTAATTCTTTACCAGATGCCGTTTCATCCGTTCAGATACTGGGATTTGTTTAGATTTTCCTGGATCTATTCTTTTTATTTGGGCAAAATGACATACCAAATATTGAAATACAATGGCAAATTGCAAAGGTTTGTAAACATGCTTCAAATGAGCAAAATGAGTATTTAGGCAAAGACTGGCCGATTTTGGTTGGCAAGTGCTGTTGTGTTCTATTAATTTCTTTGTGTACCTGCTTTTAGTCCTGTGTCATGATAGGCAAGCACCAGTCCATGTACTACACATATAGGCAACATGCTCTGCATTCTGTCTTTGCATCAATATTTCATGTTCTATGGTAATGTGACTAAAAAAACCCAAAATCAACAAGTCAGCAACTGGGATGTTCTGGCCATTCCCTGGAGTCCCAGTTCTTCTTGCAGTGTGCATATGTGACTTCATTAATAAAGCCTGCTTTATTAGATATCCAGAAGTTACTCTTCTATTAGTTTTAGATTAGAAAACACCATTATTATGCTGCAGTCTAGCAGCTGCACTTAATCCCACTTTAGAAAGTGGCTTCAGACCAGACTAGAAATCTAAAAGTAGAGCATCAGGATGAGATAAAAGAAAAGGAGAACCAGAGTTTTGGGGTGCACTTCTGTCCCTTTAACTCTGATTGTGTCAGTATGAAAACTGACATAATATTAGGCTATTTGTGCAGGATTAAAAAGAGTTTTAATTTCTGTTTGTTAGGTGCTCTGAGCATTGAGACAAAAGATGCAAATGCAGAAAGATGGTGTTTATTAGCTTTTTCTAAAATCCTCGTCAAAATTATGACTATCCTCATTTGTTACAGGCTTTTACAGTGCTGTAACTTGTAAATTGAAAGTAATATCTGTATCAAAATAGATAATGCAAATCTAGTTTGATGGAAGATTTTTTTCATTTATTGTTGTATGAAAGGCCAGAATATAGAAAATATATTACTGTCTTTCTCCAGAAAGAAAGAAAAGTTTCCTCGAGAGGCGATAACAGACAAAGAGATTGGGGAAAAAAAAATCCCATCAGCAAGATAGGTTATCTTTTCCATTTAGTATGAGGAGTTCTCAAGACAGTGTTTTCTCTTCACTGGGAAGAAACATATGCCTGTTAAGGCCTTATTTTAGGCTGAAAATGTCCTTTTACTGTGAAACAAGATGGTAAATTATCCATGGTTCCGAAATTCTTTGTGGTTCCAAAAAAGAGATGTGAAAATACTGCTCAAGGCCATGAACCTAAAAAACCACTGAGTGACTACACTCAAAGACTGAGTGTCATGTATTACTGGGTATAGAGCTGTCCTGAGGCTTTTGCTATTGGAGCAAACAGCTTTGGAGAAGTTCTTGAATTAAATCAAACAACCAAAATCTCAGTAAACCCCTCAGTTTAAATAATAGTACAGGCAAATGCTTGGTGCTACACACAAAGGTTTAGGTGCTGAGCTGCTGGTACTCTTAGTTAGAGATGGAAAGCTAAAACCCTGGGCTGGAAATCTGCTCCTTTGAGTCCATCTTAAGCATAGATTAGTTGGGAAACTGCTTGGAGAATCTGTGATTTAGCATCACGTGAAAGTGGAGGAGGAGAAAGGAAAGCCGAAGAAAGAAGCTGAAGAAAGAAAAAAAATGCAAGTGAATTTTGGCTTTTCTAAGATATATTTAGAAGTACTCTTTAGGCATTAGAAGATGGGTTATAATAAACCCTACTTTGTCACTCTTTGAGTTGTGAGTCAGAACTGAAGTTCCATATGGCACAGCACATGTGATTGATGAGCTGAACTCTCGCCAGGTCTCTCGTGCAGTTGTGTTTGCCTGTAGTGCTGGATACTGACACCTGCAGCTGCATCTCTGGTCCAGGCAGCCCTCCCATGAAAGGTCATGCCCAGGCAAGACAGTCTGTGGTCTGGGACAGAGGAGCAGAGTCAGACCTCAAGCCCTTTGGCACTGAACTGGTTTTAATCTCTTTCTGACTTCTTTCTAAAGGAAGGAGTCATGTGGCTCTCTGATTCCCTGGTAGTGCAGCCGAGTAGCTGAGTCTGTTGGGATGGTGTAGGAAATGGCAGTACCTGGAGGATTTTAACACAAAATCTAGGAAGAGCAGGCAAAAATAAGGCATGTGGATTTTCTAGCAGATGGACAGAAGTGAGGGCAAGCAGAAGGCAAACTCTGATTTCAGCATTCATCAGGTTCAGGGGCCAGAGCCAGGGGTTTAGTAGCCCATTGCTATGAGACAGAGTTGGATCCCTCTAAACTGCTCCTCCTGCTGCTCTGCTGCCCTGACAGCATCACTCTTGCTAAAGGACCTTGTCCAGGAAGGGCCTGCATTGTGCCTCACCTGGGCTTGGCTGGTGGCGTGAGGCAACTCCCTTCAATTACTGATTTCAGCTTCTTGGGGCTCCCTTTCAAAGTGAGCTTCAGTACTACAGAGGCTGCCCTGCCTCAAATCAAAAGAAGCAGGTGCTGCTGCATCCCCAGGTTATCCCCATGAATTAGCACCCCACCAGGCAATACAAAATCGATTAGACTTTAATCTTGCAATAGAGCCTTGGCAGTGGTGGTTTTCTTTTCTTTAACTTTCTTTTCTTTAAGGGTCATTTTCCTTAAAGGTTAAAGGAACTTTTTATTCTTCCTTTAAATAAAATAAATATCTATATTTCCTGATTGTATCCCTTTGTCCTTCAATTCTGTTCATCAGCCACTTATTTGTAGTTTCTTCCCAGCCTTTTTAGCTGAACTACAGGGATATCTGATTTCAGGGAAAGCTTTGCAAAATAATTTACTGGGAAATTGTTCTGTGTCAGTGGGAACTTTGACTAGAATTTTGCCCATCAGCATTCATTATATATTTGGCCCGTCATTGTTTTCCATACGATTAGATTTTAGAAGTGGCAACTGCTGCTGAACTCTTCAGAAATGGGTGCTGTTATCTATTCCTGTCAGAAAAGACACAAACAGGAGTTTTGCACTCTGCCTCCTTCTCCTTTTGAGACGTCTCCAATGCATTGCGATGGGAGGGGAGGAGAAAGAGGAGAGGATAAATCTACTGTGCTATATTTGAGTGACATTGCAAATTGAAACTAAATTGAGGTAAATGATAGAATGAATAATTTACAAGTCAAAGAGGAAGAAACTGCAGTGGAGGTAAGGAAGTGGAAGGCAAGAAGAGGCTTTTAAACTACTGCAGCATGGAAGAAAGTAAAAATGGCCTTGTGAACTGGATGCTGGTGTGCTGGGGAAATTAACTTATAAACTGCAGGTGTGCCCTGAAGAGATGGAGGAGCAAATAACTCAGGCCTTTTAACCCATGTGACCACTTCAGATAATCTGACATACAGACAGCACTTTGGTTCCACTCATGCTGGCCTCAAGCAAAAGATCTTAATGGGCCCATCTGCTAGCAGAGGTTGTGCCTTCCCTGGCAGCTCTGTGCAGGGCTCCTGGTGGTAAACAGTTCTAAAGAAAGGGAGTGTAACTGTGGTGAAAAACTTATGTCTGCTCAGAGAAAAACAGAAAAATCAGTAGTGGTCTACTCATAAATAAATTGATACTTTTCAAGGCTGTCAGTAGAGAATCCAGACGTTTCATTTTATTTGTCAATTTTGCCTTCCTTTTTTCTGCTTATTCAATCTTATCAGTGAAGATTTGGCAGAAACTATTATAATATTTCCATTTCAAGAGGTACGTTTTTCCCACAAAGCCATGTTCTTAACTCATAAGGTGAAAAAGACTGGATTTATTTATTCAATCTAAAAATTAAGTGTCCTCAGGGCAAATAACTTGTTAATGGAAGAAAACCATAGGTTTTGAAAAACATAAGTAAAAAAAACTTACTTAAAAGATAAGTATTGTTTTTAGTGTTATACTTTGCTGAGAAAACTGTGAATGTTTTTGAGAAAGGGTTAATTTCTTTCTGGAAGTATTCATGCAACAATAAACAAATCTTGCCCCACTGCATGTCAGACAAGTAAAATTTTTAATACAGCCACAGGATGGTAGCATCTCTTGATACCATTTCAAGCTCACAGACCTATGGTATTTCCTGCCTTTGGCTTCTGCTACCAGTATGAACTCTGAAGCTTGGCTTTGCTGGCAGGCTTTGGTGTGCTGTTTCCTTCGGGCAGCAAAGCCTTAACAAGCCCAGATGGTTTTCCTTAATTCCCCTAAATGATGATGTTTCCTATTTTCAAAGTTTGGGATGTTCTTGCTCAGTGGCTGCTCTTCACCATGGGAAGGATTAATTGCATAATATGAAAAAGAGCTCTTTCAAGGGACCCATTCTTTAATAGTGCCAATGTTGCTGGAGCTCAAAGAAGCCTCCTTTGGGGAGTTGTTTTTCTTTTTATAAAGTAACAAAGAAAAGAGGGAGATCATAGCCAAATACAGGGAGACCCAAACCCAACACAGTAGGTTATATGTAGTCTTCACTTTTTCTGCTAAAAATGAGTTTTTTAGTCTGCACGGCTATATTAGTTTTTTGTTCTGATCACCTTTACATACACTCTCATGCTCTATTTTATCTCCCAATCCCTTTATGTATAGTGAAAAGCAAGGAAGTTTGCTTCACAGACCACCATGGTGTAGACTACCATGCTGTCCTGGGACAGACTGGACCTAGATGAGGTCTGCTGGAAAGTGCTGCCTTCCTTTGGATACAGTCAGCTATTTCAGAGGGTGACACTACCAAAATCAATCCTTGGAAGAGGCCAGAGCAGTTCACTTTGCTGGGGTTTAGGTAGGTGCTACATGCAAGTGAAGAGTCCAGTAGGGGGCCCAGAAATTAGTGCAACAATCTCTGCAGCTTTTAAAGAAAAGGTTACTTAGGTCTCTTCCCAAAGCACAGTCAGGGATCCAAAGCCCCAAAGCACTGCATGGAAAGACTGCAGGCAAGCCAGCCATGAAGCTGGGAGCAGAAGCCAAGATCCATTGCAAGTTCCATGTTGCTCCAGTATTACATATCCCTAAGCACATCTCTCTAATGGGCACTTCTAGCCAGAAAGTCAGCTGCCCTCTCGGTGGTATTTCGTGCTTTGACTAATGAGCAATAGGGGTTTTGTTGGTCATTTAAATGCTACAGTTCTAAGTGCTTAAACACACTTAGCAGGTTCTGAATCTCGCTGTTTCTGAGCCAAGTGGCATTTTGAAAAGCATTAAGTTAAGTAGCCTCCTACAATAATTTTTCATTCTCTCTTTGAGCTTTCTGTACCACAGCCCACTTTGAATGTATTGCTGTATTGATACTGGTATTCTGCCACTCTCAAAGTTTTGTTCTGGATTTTTCTGTTGAAGCGGTTGCTCATTATAAAAAGTGTTCAGAGGGGAGTTGGCTCCACGTGCCACACACTTGCAGGTCACTTTTCTCTTACTCTCCCTCAAAGGCCAGATAGAAAGTTAGTTCCTGACCACAGGTGTAGGGACTACTGGGGGTGGATGGAGGGTCCCCCAGCTGTTGAATTTTTTTGCATTGGCATTCCCCTACCCAAAAAAAAAACCTAGAAACTTTTGGTACTTTATTTAGAGAAAACATGGCAAGTTTTAGCTTTAGAGACAACTTCTCCAGAGTGATCTAAATAGGTCAAATTAATGGACAGCAGCAAAAATTCCAGTGCAGTGATTATCATAATTAACCACCATTAAGCATGGCCATTAGCATAGCCATGGTCATTAGTCCTGGATACACTAACGTGACCAGAAGAGGAACAAGCAGATGCAAGAAAACCACAGCATTTTGATGGGCTGTTTTTGCAGCATGGCCTTTTCTGGTCACTGGGTACAGCGATGAAGTAGCACTCAGTCATGTTTGGAAATCAGTATAACCTCCATGTGTGCTCAGGTCTTATTAGCCCTAGAGAATGGAAAGCTGGGCTCCTGAGATTTGTCTCACCTCGGTGACAGTGCCTGCCTGACCAGACTTTGAAAGCCACTTCCTAATCATAGACATTCAATTTGAGCCATCTTGGCCTGATTTTTGAGGAACTCGCTCTAGTAAGGGGGGAACTTGCAAAGAGGATCTTCAGCCATTACCTGCCTGTTTTGAGACCCAGATCTGCATGATGCAATGGAATGGAAGGGCAGAGTTGCTGACAAGCCATGCTTCTGGTGCACCCTCCCTTTAGCTCAGAATCTTTCTCACAAGCCAGTGTGCAAAAAACTCTGCAAAACCCAAGGCATAGACATAATCACAAAGGGAAATACTTTTGAGGTTTTTTTAAGTTACTTATAATTTCTAGAATCCAGCTGCAGTTTGATCTGGTATGACATGCAGATTATTTCCCTAGAGTTATTTACTAAAATGTGGGGGTGTGCTCTTCAGCTCCTTGATGTCTACCTGGAGAATTCAGACAGGTAAACGAGTGTTTACTTTCACACATTTCCAGATGGATCTAAATGTGGGAGCTACCAAATACGGCTTTGAACTTTCAAGTTGGAGGTGATACAGTGTGTGAGTGGGGCAAGAACAGGGATGAGAACAGGTTACACTAGGTACTGTGCAGGTGTTGCTTCTCATGCGAGTTTCACATCTACCAAGGGTGCTACATTTGGCTAATTTAGTCCTGCGTTTTTCACTTGTCCCTCCATGGCAGTTGGCTTTAGAGGAAAAGAAACTTGACAGGAGCTGAAAGGTAACTCACAGTGCTGGGGTTAATGTGGGGTGGGGGTGGTGTTTCTGAACAGCCTGACTGCTGCTGCAGGTAGACTACCAGTTTGAGTCTTGCCTGCAAATCCTGCCCCACCCCTCCTCTGGTCCCCCCTACCTGCATGAGGAGAATCACCTCTGAAAAGATTCAGTAATTTTAAACAGAAGAAAGGAAAATTAAAGAAGACACTTTTTGGACAGAATGCTATTTCAGTTGTTTTCAACCAATTCAGCCACGGTCATGTTTGGAATTAAAACCATCAAATATTCAATAAGAAAAATAATGGGTGTCTTGCACTGCCTTTTCCCATGAGATTTTCATCAAAGTCTAAACCAAATAATATTATTGTTAATGTTAATGAGGGAGACTAAGTGGCATTTAATTTATCTTCTTATGAGACAAAGCAAACTTTTAAACTCTGGACAGTCTGGTTTTGTCTAGCGGACGCATAGGACCTTTAGAGGAAATGGCACTGGAGAGAGACTCACTGCCTGTGGGGGACAGGAGGACCACCCCAGCCACAAGATAGGAATTTTTTAAAAGTCTCACTTTATGTTATATGTCCATAAGTCTGTGTGAGAGGCATGCTCCCTCAGACTCCACTGCGTCATTTGCTTTGCATTTGGTTGGAAATCCTTAATCTGGAGCTCATTCTACTGAAAATCTTTATTATGCAAAATTTCTCCCTGACATTTGTCTCCTCATCAGTCAGGTCCTGAATGCAGATTGCAGCTCTGTCTGCAGAGTTACTCTAGAGCCTTTTCCATTTTAATAAGTGTTGGATATCTCAAGAAACTGGTAGACAATGGAGATTATACAGTACTCATCAAACCTGCTGCTGTGGTTACTTCGAAATACCCCAAAATGGAGGCAAAGACATAAAAGTTTTCTACTTGCCTTCTCTTCTTTTTCTTTTGGTACAATTACTGTGTGAGTCACACAGTGTTAAGAATATTTTGAAGGGGAAAGCTGATTATTAGGTACATAGCAGTAATGAATCACTTGATGGAAAAATCATTTTCCCCTTATTTTTGTGCCACATTACCTAGGCCATCAATTACTGGAAAAAAATATAAATCCCTACCTCATGTAGAAATTTATCATAGGTTGAAATTTCATATGGGAGAAAAACAGCACAAACACCTTATTGATTTTTTAAGTAGGTGAGTTTTCAATGACAGGATAATGATATCAGCTATTATAGATCTCCAGGGAATTTTTATGACGTTGTTTGCTCTAATTACGAAAGTGTTTTCTAGTCATCTCTGTTCCAAGAAGCACCTTGCAATTTCTTGTATGCAAAGAGATCAGCATCTTAGAGACTCTCAAAATAGATTTACTATATAGAGTAAGGCTGCCAAGGTCAGGACAGAAATGTCTGGAATAGAATATTTCTCAGAAATTTAAAAAAAAAGTTTTTTAAAAAAAGTTTAGTCAATATGCAAATTTCAGCCCAGTTTTCTGATTTTTTTTCATTGCTGAGACAACTTCATTTGTTGCACAAATCATGGTGCTCCTGTCTTTTTGTATGCCTAGGAATGCAACACACAAGCAAGGATGGAAAGTGTAGCACTGCTCCCATCTGTTGGTTTGGTGCTCCTATCAGTTCCTGCCTGGAACAAAAGGAGGCACAAAAGGAGGCTGCAGGGCAGCCGAGAGTGCTTTGTTCATGTGTCTCTTTTTTCTTAGCATGGGAATACCTCTTCTGAGAGAGGTTCCTGGATAATGGGGACCCAGGGATATTTTCTCTTTTGTGGAATGCTGGTGAAAACTCTTTGCATGATTTGTCTCTCTAGAGTAGATTAGCCTTTGTTATCTCTGGCACTGGAATTAATCACTGTGACAAACTTTTAGTTTAGGTATTCTTTACATAGCTAATGAACCAATATCAAAAAGATGTAATGGTGCAGTTACCTCCCTGAGTGTTGCATGAAAGAAGAGGGTGAAACATACCCATTCTATTAAGGGAGCTGTACTCATCTGGTACTTGCAACAAAAGCCCTTAATTTTCTTAAATGACTCTAGATAATTAGGTTTAGTAATTGGCTTTTGTTTTAATACAGCTTTGAAAGGCTAAACCACATAAATCTGTGTAATGCCTCAGAATAATCAGCAGTTAAGGTTACAGGTGTGTTTAACGTTTCAAAGAGTGCCTGTCTAAACGGGATAAAGATCAGTTCAGTTACATGATGTTAAGAGTAATCTTGAACTAGGAATTTCTTTGAACACTTTGGCGTGCAGAGTGGGGAAAATAAGGTATTTTGTTGCAGCATTTAAATACATTTTTGCAATGAAATACACTACTAATGATTTTTGGAAGAGTCCAATTGCTGTGCACCCTCAATTGAAGACCTAAAAGATTTTAAAACATCTACCTGATAAACTGTGCAACAGCCATACTCCTGCCCTACTCTTGCTTTCTCCTACAAGTGTGTATCCAAGAGAAGGTAGATGTCTCTGCATGGTGATACTCTGCAGTCACCTGAGAGACCTCTGGGGCATCCATCCTCACTTGGCTGTTGCATGACATCGGGATTTCTTTTGCTTTGGTGTTGGGGAATTCAGTGGTACACATGCTGGTGTGTGTGTGATTAGAAAAGGAAACCACAACAACTGTTGTGAAGGTGCTCTCTCCAGTATCTGAACTGATTCTGCCTACGAAGACATCCATCATAAATCTGAGAGAGCATTTCCTCATGCAGTGCAATGCTGAAGTAAAAATTTGACAAGGACTCATGATTCTTGAAACTAAATTTGCAGGAGAGATGTGTATAATGACAGTGTTTCAAATCAATTTGCAAGCAACCTGATTTTAGACAAATTAAAGCTGAAAATGTTGCAAGGGAATTTGACTGAAAACCAAGAAACAGCATGACTTTTTACATCCACATCTCTAAAAATCCAAGTATTAATATCTCTGCTCAACACATCATTGCTCATCCTTGATGCTTCATTATTATTTGACCCAGTCTTTCCTTTCCACTTGTACATTATTAATATCACTAGTCTGCTTTTAGCATTAGGACACTGTGATGGTCATAAAGAAATGCATAGTTCAATCCCTGATAGCTAAGGGCTGCAAAGGAAGTGGTTTCTCCCTTGTTTTCTTTAAATGGAAATGCTGTGGGGGTTTTGTTGGTTTGGGGGGAGGGGACGGGTTGGTTTTTTTAGAAGGGTTTCTGCTGCCAACTATTAGCAAATCTTGGTGTTCATGCAGCATGCTCTGCAATTAACAGAAGCTGTGTAATTAACACATGTCGCCACTGCATAGTGAAAGCAAGAGCAAATGTCCCAGTCCCTTGGCAGGGGTAACTGTGACAGAAAATTTGCATTATAATAGTGACTTGCATTCGGGGAAGTTGATCTTCTTCATATTTTTTCTCTCCCCAAATCCACAAGGTAGGGAGTTCGTGATCTCAGACAAATGAAATAGCAAAATACTGTGCTTGGACGTAGTTATACTAAGTTGGCTTTAGTATTTAAACTCCCAAGACAGAATGTTTTCCTTGGGGTGAGTATAGTTATAGTGCATTTTCTGCCTGTATGCCTAACCTCTCTGTTCCTGAGGCATAGTGTAGCTGTTGACCACAGCAGGACATTCTGGGAAAATACAGCTGGGAATGGGAACCTTTAGTAGCACCTTTTGTTAAGGATTTAATAATTTGTGAGAAAAGGCTTTGGGGTGTATTTGATAGCCAGGAATAACTTCTGGACACCATCTCTTCCCAAATGACCAAAGCTATTACTGTTGGCAGTCTTACTTCTCCCAGTGAAAGTACCTACTTCTGATATGCAAAGCATCTCTTGCTGAAGTAAAAATAGCTTTTATTTACATTCATGTTGCCTGTGTCATTTCTTGTGTCTTTTTTCACTTTTGCCATTCTTGCCTCTATCATCTTCATTCTGTGCATAATAATTTTTACTGCCATTCCATTTTCTAATTTTCTTTTAGCTCATCTCTGTAGTTTACTAGTCTACCTCTAACCTGGTTTTCTTTTCCTTTTTCCAAGTCACAGCAGGGTATTAAGTGCTTTTTTGTCTCACAGATCTGGTTTCTTTGATGCACCTGTATGCCCTTCTGCCCTCAGCTCTGTGTTAGTTCTTATCTCTTATCAGTTACATTTCCCTGTGTACTATTCACAGTGAGATAAGCAAACTTACTGTAACAGGCTGAATGGCTAATGCTCTCTGAAGGATGTAGTGTATTTGTCTAAGTCCCAAAAGCTAGCACAGACTAATTCCTGCTAGGAGTGAGACAAGGGTTTTGATTGATCCAGTAACTTTTGGACATCGTAATATGAATATAGATTTGGTGTTGAAAAGCAAGCCAGCACAGATCATTGTATCACTTTGGCCTTCAGATACTTAACATGTTAGCATGTTGGGAAGAATGATTAAATTGCATTTGTTTGCAATCCTCAGGCAGCATTTTTTTGGGAAAAGATGAACTGAATTTAGTAAGATGTGTTTCAGTTTTCTGTGCTGGATATAATTTGCTCAGTGGGCAATTGGGTCGCAAAGTGGAAAAAATGTTAGTTAACATTTTCAAAACTCTTTATTTTTCAGTTATAAGTAAATTAACCTGAAAGTTTTTGACATGTAACTGGTCCTGTGTTTACTACCATCTGCTTTTTCTTCTCTTTGGGCTGTGCTTTGTGGCCTGTCATACCAAATTTTTCTCCAGAAGACTGTCTCTACTCACGTTCCCTTTTTATTGTGCTATTCTATTGAAAGGGGAAACCTTACCATATATAATGTTATATAATGCGTAATTCAGCCTGACCCTAGTGTGTTTTCCCAAAAGTGTATTATAGGCAACATTCTTACGAGGGAAGGGTTGAGAGTTCAGAAAGTTTATGTACAAACAGTTCAATTAAAGTCAAGAGTATGCAGTGTTTCATACTCAGGGAAAGTTTATACATTTAGTAAAAGAAGTTTATTGAACTTAATTTTGCCCTCTTTGCTGGCACTTTGGTAGAAGAGTTCTTCATTGCTGCTACAACTTTGAACTGGGGAGCTTCATTAATCCAAGCAGAGGCCCCTGTGAAACAAACCAGTCACTGCCCTATCTTCTGTACCGTGTTGGAGCAGCAGCCTGAATGGATGGTTGCAGTGAAAAGGAATTAAATTGCTGTGTCAGAGGTCTCCAACGAGAGGTTTCTGAGCTTGTTGCCTGTCTAAGGGATTTGGGGCTCTTGGCACTGGTGTTAAAAGAGTTTGCATCAGTCTGCATACTAAGCAAATACTATGGAACACAGAGGCAGAAAGTGCAGCAGAATTTCTTAGTGACTCAAATATTATAGCCATGATGACTTAAGGACTGGTAATGTACTAGAAGGGTTCTGTGACTGTAAACTTTTATGTGTTTTCTGGCAGTTTGCTCTTACAAAATTAACTACTGTACCCAGTTTTATTTATTTATTTATTT